>JAODLC010000002.1:4639204-4650400 GCA_026781145.1 Hippopotamyrus pictus
TTTTATAGATTTTTGTTTAACCAAGAGCCTCTTCAAGATAAGATGTATGTATGTATGGATGGATGGATGGATGTTTTTCGTTTCTTTTGCACTCATGACTTCAGATAAACTAATGATTGCTATCATAATCCTGAACTTAAATTACTTCAAAATATACTGTATGACAATTACAGATGCATTTCTTTTTACACTAAATTCAGTGTTTAAAAGGACCTTATTATACCATACAGTAGCCTACAATCTAAGAAGAACTGGAGTCTGACAGGATCTGGGGTGTATGTATGATGGCATGTACTGGGAAGAGAGAGAACCGTGGGAGAAAGTCTGTGGCCCGTGGGGCAGTCTGCAGGATATTGGGGCTTTGAACTGGAAGATTTTGAAGAGAAGCTCATATTGGACAAGGCTGTTCTGCTCAGTTTGACTAGCAGGCCAAGGGAGAGAAAGTTCTTAGTACCATCCATACTTCTGGTAGCTATCCTGCAAAAAAATAAAGTGTATATTTTTGCCAATGTGGCAGATGCTTGATGTAATGTACATGGCTCACTGAAATGTCTGGATTTCCTCCTGCAACATTTTGATTAATTACCTTATCCATGGACGCCCCAGCAAGGTCTCTCGTGGGATTGAAACACAAAACCTCAGCACGCAGCAGGTTGTTGTGCCATTTCCCAGACCAACCACAAGTTCGCCACTCGTTATGTGCAGGTGAGCAGAAAAGAGGTGACTTACTAATAGATTTTCCCCATCGTGCCATTTTCCATCATGCCAAGTGGGGGGAGTCGACTGGCGTCTCCATCTGTGTACAGACCCCAAACGTGGCAGGCAAAAGGGAAACCGGCACAAGCTGTCCAAAGGTTTGGTCATTGTGGTTTCCCAATGACAAAACATCCGTGTGGTTTACTTAACTGTTAGAGCAGTTATTTTCATTGCAAACACCTGGAGCGGTAATATTTGGCCAGGGGAATTCTTGCATGGCTTAAATAACAAGTTAAATTTGACTGGGGGCGGTGGAAACAGCAGTTGCTCTGGATAGAAAGTTAATTTTGACTGGAGGACAAACACGGCTTGCACTGGGACCAGCTGCCTTTTTACCAAGAGCCGCTTAATGATAATTCTTTCATTTATCTCCACCGCCAACAACTCCAATAAGCTCTGTTTCACCTGGAGCCATTAGCGGGTTGCTAATAGGACATTAAACATTTTGATCTATCCTCCGCATAAATATATTTCACTCATTAGGTGAATTATAGTAGCTCAGTGGCCTTAGGCGAGCGTAACCTAAATAGCTAGCACCGCCAGATCAACCCGCGAGCCCATCGAAGGGAAATTATCGTGAAGTCGTTCGCATGCAAGTCTGAATTTTTCATCCCCGACATTAGTGCATGGAAAACATGGTTCCATTTGTTTCTAATAACAAAGGACCTCATTATTTGAAACTAATCCCCATTTACTCCCCTAAAGAACAACCCAGAACGGAATCCGTTTCCACACACTCACTGTGCCTCTCAACAAAAACAACAAAAATAATCCTGTCAGGAAGAAAAAAAAGAAACAACACAAGAGTTGAGATTAAAGGCTTATTATTGTATCTCCACATCCTCAGGGTAGGCAGGATTATACAGATAATTCACATCAGAAACAACCGAGAGCTACAAAGTGTTTGCCATCGTTTGTCCAGGTGCCACCGTCCAGCCTTAAACACTCACTGCTTGTGGCTGCAGTGCAGGTAATGTGTTCCCATAGGCAGGTATTATATACCAAATTTAATGCCAGTTTTTGACAATTATATAAAGTATTATACCCTATATTTATGAAAACGTTGGTATTTGTAGGGGTCCATCACCAGCTCTGTCAGATCCGTATTGTTTTTTTCCATTGTATTCATAAAAAAATTGGGAATTATTGATTACCTCAATAAAGCAAGAAATTGTCAGTTGTTCAGCACAGGGAGTATGTCTTTTCTGCATCTGCACTTGTTTGGCTGCCTCCTGTTCCTTCAAGAATCTGGAAGTTTTGTGATATTTGTCGTAAGATAAACATTTGTTTTGCAGCAGATGTTGATGACTGTTGAGCTACTGGGAGAAAAAAAGGAAATAAAAATAGAAAGAAAAGCTAAACAAATGGGTGGCATATTTCAGTATCCACTCTTCTGAACACGTGTGGAATGAGCTGATGTTCAAATACTCTCGGAAATGTTAAATGGCATCATACTTCTCCCACTGGCGATTTCTTCACGGCTTGTTTGAAGAATACAGATTCTTACAAAATGTCCAAATGAGACAGAGGGAACAAAAATTTAAATGCCTTTTCTCGGGGTTAAGATGTACATTTCAGTTGGATGCACACATTCTTCTGGCCCATGTTTCACTTTATTTCATCCACGAGAGCTGTGGTTTCACAGCAGATGCATTGTCTTCGACACAGAACAGTGATCCCCGGTCGAATCCCCTGGAATGAGGGCCTCTCCATTTGCTGGCTCATTGCGGAAACTGATCAGATGAGATGAGCCTTAAAGGATCCACCCAATGCTAAGACCCTCTTAAGCCTAAAGCGGAAATCTGGGAGGGAGGGGGAGTTGCTGATTAAATTAATAAATAAATAAGTGAAACACAGCAAAACAAACACAACACAAGAGGCCTGCGTGCTGGGAGCACGCCCACACTGAAGAACAATGGCACTTTAATTGTTTTCTGAGGGACTTCGTGTTGTCAGTCCTGCTGCCTGATGCCCAAGTCCCGCCTTCATTGCGGCACATTCAGCGCCTTGGCGTGTGTAAGAGGAGGCCGGCTGTTTCCCTCTGCAAACTGCCGGCTCAGTCCGCTTGGCACAGATGGATACAGCCAGCAGATGTGTTTGCGTGGAGTCAATTCAGGCCCAGAGTTAATGAGGTGATCTGCATCTGTCTGAAGCAGTTTCTGTTAATCGTTTGCGGAAAGGATAAATTGACGAAAACTTATTTTTTCTGGGCCTTGAAAATACAGATAGAACACATTTAGGCAAAGTCTCTCAGTTTAAATATCCTTATAGCTAGCAACATAGATATTACTTTAGCATTCTAGGTAAAATAGCTGTCAGTCCTGTTTCTGCACCTGAGATTTTATTCATTTGTTGATATGCCTGATGAAAATTAAAATATTTATCAGTAAGAATACATTTTTGCCATTTGCTTAAATATTTATAATTTAAATGTGTACTCACTGCCTTTTATTGTCATTAAAGTCGTGATTAATACCTGTCATGATTGGGAAATGCACAATTTATTTTCTTAAATTTCTCTCATTAATATTATTAAACACTGGTGATTAACCGACAACACACCCCTGGCACTTTGCACACGTTAGTCACAAAAAACTCGCAGCTCTTTGTACTATAGTACCGCCCCACTGTACAGCATTGCAAATGCAGACCCTCCACACTGCCCTCTACAGGCACAAACAGGCAGGATTTTGATTCTTCTTTCAGCAGCTCTTTCCCATAGAGTAAGATGTCAATGAGCAGGGTTTTAGGCAGACGGCCTGCGTCAAAGCCGATGGCGGCTGGTCTCTCTCTTTACCGCCGGGTACTGTCCGCGAGGGCCGCTTCTCCACGGACACTTTGGCGGCAGTAACGACGTCTCTCTGAAGCCGCTGTGAAGTGCAGCTCCCTAACCAGGTTATGCCAGAATCACATTAGCAATTTTCTTCTAAGTTGAAATCTACAAATTGCTGAGAAAAGCAAGTGTGACAGGCTAAGGAGCCACTGTCGAAGCTGACTGATGGCGCCCCTTATTGGAAAAGACAGCGGGGGGGCACATTTATAACCTAGTGGTTGCTCCGGCAATATCGGCGCCACTCCCTACCCCTAACCCTGCCACGTGGTTCCCGTTTCACTGCACTCTTCCATCATAACATTTTCATCACTAAAGATGAAATGAAATCTGTACATTTGTTCTGGAAAAGAAAAAAAAAAACTCTTTTCTTGCGATTTCGTCAGAATTTTTTTTCCCGTTATCTTCCATCCGGGATCATAAACGCCCCCTAACGATGTTGGGTGTTCCCCTGCTTAAAGGCGGCCGTCTGAACCTGTCAGGAGGAGCAGGTGGGATTTGGTATTCCGACGCGGCGCGCTGCAAATCCGACGTGTTATCTCACATCAGAGTGCGGAAGATGGGAGTCAAATTAGGCCTGCGGAGGAAGCGAGAAAAGTGTGATTAGAAGCTAATCTGAAATAAAATGGGGGAAATTATTCAATGTAGCGTCCTTACCATCGCACTGGAAGTAACAATTCAGAATTAGCTGAATGATTTTGCTTCTCCCATCATTGAACTGAACTGGCAGCTTTCATTGTTTTTCATTATTTATCCCCATTACTCTTTCATTTCTGTTTGGATGCTTCTCCAGAAGCCCCCCCCCCATGTGCAATCAGATAGCCGCTAATGGCAATCAGTCCTCTCACCAGTCTAAGCTGGCAAGTGTTAAGATCTTACAGCTGTACTGGGGAAAATGGGCCGTGCCACCATCCTAAATGCTGCCATTACAAACCTCCTTTTGTTGCGGTTTTCTACAACAATTAATTGGATTTTCACCGTTCACTTCTAATCTGTCTTGTATTCTCCTTCATGCCCTTTTTTTTATCCATTTCGGCTATGATAATTTGCCGCAATTTCACAATATGATGAGCTGCCCAATGATTAATTTGTGGTAGTTCAAAAAGGGCAGCCTATCAGATTAATTACATTGATAGAAACAAGCTGCTTGTGTTGCCAGTGTACTGGAATCTGTCTTCGGGACTCGAAAGTAAAGAACATAAAATATGTCAAATGCTAATCCCCCAATTAGCTCCCCATCATTGTAAGGTAATGATAAAAAAAAATTACAAGAAAATTCACATTTAAAAAACAAGTGCTGTAACAGTTATTCTGAACTTAGTAGTTAGTAATTTCAGCAAATGTATTTTTCAGTATTTTTCTTGTGAATGTGTTTATTTTTACTTCTGTTTCTAATCAATATCCTTTTATATAGCTGCATATGGGTTTTCTCTTTTGAGGTTCCAACAACAGGGTACAATCTGGCTCAGTTTGACTACTTAGTGAGTCAGTTACCTGGCTAAATGCGTCAGTTATGCATTATAGGTAACGTGGCACTATTTCAGCATAACAAGATATGCCAGTGATGCAACATGGAAAATATGGCAATGCAATATGGAGAAAGTGTCAGTAATATATTAGGAACAATGTGCTAGTAATAAAATATGTAGGACATGTCAGAAATACAGTAGGCAGCAAGTAGCGCAGTAAGAATCATGTTCACTATGTAATGCGGACTGGTACGATAAATTGATCCCTAAAAATGTGAGTCAAGCTGATTCATAGATGACTGCTGATGCTGAGATGGTCCTCCTGCCTGCAACCGGTACGAAAGACTACCTAAAGAAAATAACTGTTATCGCAATGACACTAAAGTGTCCCCAGGGAAATGAAGTCTGCTCAACAGCACTGAGACTTGTCCCTACTAAAAATGTGTAGTCTTCTTCACAAAATTCATTGCTGGCTGCCCATTAGCTCGGTGGAATGTGTATTATGGAACATAAACAGGAACGGAGTTCAATCCTAGTGGCTTACGGGCCTGAAACACTCCTAGACATTCTCCTTTGAATTGAGTACTACACCTTACTTTACCTTGGGCCATTTCATAGGGGATCCCTTGTCATCTGACCAATACACTCTACAGTCAGTTTCTGCAAAACCTGGCAGCAGGAAATTCCCGTCTCCCCCCAGATGATTACAACCTCCCATGCTAACATGTGGCCTACCTAATCATCCCCAGAGGTTGAGTAATTGGCTTTTAATTACTCCCATCTTCAAGTAGCAGACAACTGGCACAGATGCAGGAGCAGGAAAAAAAAAACAACAACGGTGACAAGATGTTCATCTGAAATATGTTTCATATTGTGAAAGGGTGGGGGGTGTTGATTCCTAAGTGTTGCAATTAAAGGGCTTCTCTGAAGGTACGTATCACATTCAGCACAAATGAACCCGGAGCATACATCGCTCCTCCCGACCACGGGCGCTTATAGCACCACTCTGCTATGCTAACGTGACAGATGGCCCGCGAGCACGACGGGCGACATCGTGAAGACTGATCGGAACTCTCTGTTCCAGGACGAACAATACGACCGCTGTGTGTTTTAGGCGCATGTGGTCGTCACTGGTGTATTCTTCAAGCACAAAGAATAAATACCAGCTTGCCAAGACTCCCAGGAGCCACATGGAAATCAGGAATAGACAGCAGCCCGGAAGATTCCTCAACCCTACCCTTGCGGCAGAGCTTATTCCACACTATCGTTATGTTATCTGTGCCTGCGGTATTTTCTCAATTGCCGTACAAGAAGGGGAGGGAAACGGGAACATGGCACTCCCTCGTGGGGGCAAACATCCATAGCTTCTGTTGAGTGCACAAGTGCACAAAGCATATGGCTATACAATGGGAATAAAAAAAAAAAAAAACAACCCCCCCCATCTCCCCTAGAGCGAGCCTCAAGCTCATAAAGATCCCTTACAAGAATAAATGGAGAATTAAATTGAATCAAATGAAACATTCTTCCACAATGGCTTGTGATTGATCACCCCAAAAATGCAAAGAAAGCAAGTCCGCAGGGTCAATCCATCCATTATCCCTTTCAGGGCAGTTTGAAGCTGCCAGGGCAGCCGTCAAAGCAGGGAGTAATCCTTGTTTTATGGAATCAATATCCATCACGGGTTTACTGTCGCAGTCTTCAGAGGATCTGATTTGCTTTGTTTTCTTGAGTTCCCTCCTCCCCGCTCCTCTTGTTTATTATAAACCAATGTCATTACACTTAATATTAAGCTTGGTGTCTGTCAATTCCTTTATTAGCCTGCAGTGGTGGATTTATAAGAGGGCATTATTATTGAAGAAAATTATAATAGTAACTTATACAAATTCTGGAGATGATAAATGAGGTGTTTTGTTGAATCACTTTGGGTGTTGTAATTAGTTTTTGACAATACAATGTGTCACAATTGATTACTGAATAAAACCCTAAAAAGGGAATGTTATTTATTTCACATTTCATTGGTAATTTTTTAAGTTGCTGGGAAGTAACTTGCATAATGCTTCCAGATAATACACTTTTCACTTTTTATATATGTCCCCAACCCCTGGAATAAGCAGTTGAAAGATGAATGGATCGATCTTTTAGTAAATTTTTCTAGTCAGTGGCAATATCATTCATTCATCAATATATAGATTGCTCATTAAACTTCGGAACATAGAAATTCATCATTTATTAATATGAATATCATGATTTGGGCACGTGTTAAAAAAAGAAAAAAAAAACGGTATATTTACTATGGGTGTAGATATTGAGATAAATGCAGATTTGCATCCATTTTATATTTCATGGATGTTCCATTGATGCCACCAAAGGGTTTTTTTAACCAAGAATTTTTTTGATGAACAAAACAACTTATGACATCCCCCCATTTTCGATAAACAGCTTGAAGCCCATTCCAGCATAAAGCGGGCAACCCTCTGCCCTGGACGGCAATGCATGTTCACACATACAAACACAAGCCACTGGTAGTTTAGAACCTGGTAGCTTAGAACCTGGATTGCATGTCTTGGCACTGCAAGGAGCTACCAGTATGGAATACATGTGACATAGAGGGAACATGCAAACTTCACAAAAACACAGTCAGTCGTGGTAATCAAACCCACAACCCTGGAGATCTGCAGATCTGCAGAGGCTGGGTTATCGATTTTGGAAAATCAATTGTTTTTAAGGTTCTATATCTCTGGGTCGCTGGATGAGTTTTGGCCGACATATTTGAAGGCAAGAATATTTATATTTTGATTATTTCAGTTGTCACGGGCAGCGGGATAGCTTTTTGAAGGTCAGCTCAATTAGAAATGTTGCTTTTTTGAAAGACTGTGAGCAAAACCCCGGTGTTTTAATAGCATGCCTGTAAAAATTGCTGTTTCTCTTCTACAGTTCCACAATGAAGAGGGAAATGAGGCTTTGAAACTCACAGTGGGTGGGATTATTATCAAACACTGTCAATCAGCAGCACATTTAGCCAATTTCTCATTGGTTACTTTATGGGCTCTCATTAGGAAAAGCCAGGCAGTGATTGACTGCACTCATTAATCCCACCCACTGCGATTTTTAAAGTCTTGTTTCGCTCATCACTCCCCTTCACGTTTAAGTGTGAATCATCATTTAACTGAGCTCGTAAAGCTCATGTTTTCACGCAGGTTGCTGTGACCTCCTGTTTTTTGTGTCATTTGTCATATTAATATAGCATGGTTCCCTGTTTTTCTATTAGAGGAATTCATAGAAGCAGTTCTTTTTGTCTGTGTATCAAAACATGCAGCTTACAGTTTCATACATTTCCTATTTACAAGTTGGATTTAAGGAAGCAAGACAGATTCGATTATCCCAACCACGAGCACAACAGAGGATTCCCTCATTGTGACATAATGCATTATGAGACGTCGGCTCTATGCCAGTATAATAGTTCAAGGGCAAATCTGTGCTATGCTTTAAGATCACAGAGCTGTCACACAGCCTTCACTGCATTTCAGGATCATAAGGGCACAGCTTCTCTAGTTTAATTAAATCAGACGTCTAATGCGATGCCGAAATTTAATGTCAAAGTGAAAATCGTAGACAACAAAATAAATACAGTACAGCGGTTTCTTTCAGTCAGTCATACCTACAGTGAATCTGACCGTGAGAAAAAGAATATCATGTAACTTTCAGATGAATGTTGAGGAATTTTTCATGAACAGAAAAAAATAGTACATTACAACGCATGACTATACAATACATTCTCGCTCCCTAGAGCAGAAGAATCACAGAAACATCTGACAGATTGGCGTGACCAAGTCATACATAGAATGCTGGAATGCTTTGCTTAAAGGTCAAGAGATTATTGTGTCTATGATTATC
Organism: Hippopotamyrus pictus; assembly: GCA_026781145.1. NCBI lineage: Eukaryota > Metazoa > Chordata > Actinopteri > Osteoglossiformes > Mormyridae > Hippopotamyrus > Hippopotamyrus pictus. Next base: position 4,648,154 of record JAODLC010000002.1, read on the forward strand.
TGTTTATTAATATACATCTGGTTCAGCTGTTACTGAAATGCAGCCGGGCTCATATACACTTGGCAAATAGGGGAATGGCATCTCTATAATGTAAATCTTGCTTTGGCTCATGTGCAGTTGTATCCTAGACATGTTGACATTTTGCATTGCAGAGTAACAAACCTGAACATCATGATCTGAGCGCCCCGATCCGTGGAACCATGGTGATAAAAAATTTCAGCCATTAAATGTAATGTTATGTAAAGCTTTAACACACAAAGCTTCTTATAAAAAGTGTTTTCATTTGGCCAAACATTAGACATTTAGCTTTTGATTGCTCTGCCCCATAGCAGAAATTGGTATATTCTATTTTTCCATCAATCCATCCATCCATCCATCCATCCATCCATCCCTCTAGCCTCTTATCCAGGTCCCTCAGGATATTTTGTTTTCAGAGATTAAAAGTAACAAAATGTAAAATTTGATTGCAATTCTAGATGAGTAATAATACTAAAATGATTAAGAATTACACCGATTGTGTTCAAAGGCAAACTCTAGTATTTAATGCTTAACAGGGATTCCTTACTGATTTAATGATTAAAGTGAAGAAATAACCAATAAAGCACCATTCCATCTTTAGAGGGGTCTGTGGCTTGAGTGAAATTTAACGTGGCTCATTTAGCTAGGAGTGCTTGTGTCCATCAGAGGGTCAATAGAGGGGCTATCTTAGTCACTTAGCAAGACTATTAATTGGGCGTCGTGTAATCCAAGCCCTCTGGCTCATAAATATTTCGGGGATGCTTTCTGGGTGATAATGTGGAACAAAAGGAGTTTTAATGACTCTTTTATAAACTTAACCTTTATTAGAGATCACCATTTTCAGCATTGCCCATGACTTTAGACAGAACAGTATTAGCACTGAACTTAAGTGTTTTTTGCAAACAGCTCTAAATGATGATGGAATTATGTTACGATGCTATTATGTACTTATGCAATTTGTACGAATGCCTATTGAAAATTTAAATGGTGTGCTTTTATGGAAGACAACGGCAGTTCTCTACACTTGTTGTACTTGGGTGACAGTGTTGGCACCTTGGATGGTTTCCTGGTCCCAGATAACCTGCTTATGGTTAGTCAGGTTAACATAGACCCAATTTCTGCAGCTTCCCATTCCAACTTGACTTTATAGAAACCTTACTGCTTCAGGGAGGCTGCATTCTTCTATGTTTTGCACGTGGTGCCTTTTCCGGTGCCAGTTACTTAATTAAAAGGGACTTTTTCTTTTTGTCCATAATAAGTTTTGATAAACCTCTTCCCAGTATTTCCCAGCATAAATAATATCTTGCCAGTTTTCAGCTGAACCAAACACACTGGCATATTTCTCCCCAGTTTGCTGATTTTCATTAACTTTAAGTGCCATCACAACAGTTGTAAAATATGGACAGTCTTCAGAATTGATTGGCAGCTCCAGGTTTGGCAGAAGGGAACAAAGCCAATGGAACAAATTCATTTAAAACTGGTTTTGTTTAAATCTGCTAATATCATCAGCATGCATGACGCATCACTGTATTGTTGAAACTAATCCTTTCAGCGTTAAACTATATTATTGTCACAGCTTAATTAGCACTTTTTTCCACAGCTCAGTACTGAGTCTTATATTGTGTACTGAGTTGAAGCAATCTGTCAGTAATTCACAGGCTATACTCTGCCACAATACATAACAATTAAATAAAGGATTTTAATAAATTCACATCAATAACAGCTGATTGAGGTGACTTCCTTTTTCTTTATTTTGCATTGTTTCACCTTAATGAATGAATGCTTTTTGGACTAAATTGTACAAGATCAATTGTTAAAAATGAATAATTCATGCTGTGTTAACCCTGTCCTTAACACAGCATTGTCCAAAGATGGTCAAAAGAATACTGAACTCTACAGAAAATGTAAACACAAGTCTTTCCAAACAAGAGTGCATTTTTAGAAGTGATAAGTATTTGCATCAAATTTATGATGCAATCGTAAATAAAGTAACTATAGAATATCCAGTGGTCATTATAAAGGGGAATCCATAAATATAAATTTTTCATTTTGATGTGACCTCAATACCATTCAGCTAATCGCATGTCGATGTCCTGTCATATCAGTGGTCGCCATTATGGATGAAAATCTCTTTCCTGCTAAAGGGTCCAGCTGTTTGAGGTGATGTGTGTTGGTGTTTAATGATTAGTAAACTATGTTGTTATATGTGCCAGTTCACCCACCCACCCC
>JAODLC010000002.1:4657358-4676132 GCA_026781145.1 Hippopotamyrus pictus
CACACCCCCACACACACACACACACACACACACACACACACACACACACCTATCCAAATCAGGACCTGAAAAATGTCTCCAAAAGTAAGTAAGGAAGTTTCACAATATTGTGGAGGATTGTTGGCCCAGTCTTCTTTACAACATTACTTTGGTTCATCAAGGTTTGTGGACATTCGTTTATGCACATCTGTTCTAAGGTCCCACCACAGCATTTCAATCAGGTTGAGGTCTGGACTTTGTCTGGTCCATTGCAACACCTTGATTCTTTTCTTTTTCAGCCATTGTGCTGCAGATTTGCTGGTGTGTTTCTGCATTATTGTCCTATTGTATGACCAATTTTGTTCAGGCTTTAGCTGTTGGACAGCTGCTTCATATTTGACTCTACGATATTTTGATATACAGAGTTCATGGTCAACTCAATGACTGCAAGGTGCCCAGGTCAGATGGCTGCAAAATAAGACCAAATCATCACTCCTCCACCACCGTGCTTGACAGTTGGTATGAGGTGTTTGTGCTAATATGCCATGTTTGGTTTTTGCACTGTATATTATGGCCAGCCATCTCCACTTTGGTCGTCTGTCCAAAGGACAGTCTTTGGTTTGTTCAGATGTACTGCAAGTTTGTACTGCAAGTTTGAAGAACTATTGTAGAAAGAGATATACAGTAGGTAACTCTTGACTTAACGAGCTAATTCATTCCAAATTTTCAATCATTAATCAGGAACTTGTGTAGGAGGTATTTTCTCATAGAAATGTTATTAAAATGATGAATTTGGTTCCATCCAAAACAATTTTATCATACTATTTTGCCAAATAAACAAAAGAAACACAAATGTATTATTAGAGGTAACATTTCATTACATTTAAAAAATCTTTGGAAACAAGGAAACAAAAAAAATCTTTTCTAAAACTGTAGTATTTACAGTTAATTTTGCTCACTTTGATTTTCAGCGGATGGGCTGGTTTTTTTCTTTCTGTATCCCATTCTGAGCTGGTGGAGATTGATCACAAACACGACGTAAAATGAGCCTGGTGCATTAGCGGGATCGGGTTTGGTGGTACACATCGAAGTGGTACACATCGGGCACCATCATAAAATATGCTGTAAAGTGTAATGTTGCACATGCGCAGATGTGCATGGTACAAATCGGGCATGAACAGTTCGATATTTCGCAAAGCGAAGTTATCTGAAAACTTTGTCAAGTCACAGATGGCATTTTTGGGCAGTGCACGTTGAGTTATGTGAAAATTCTTTTGAAGTTGATAGAAATTCCCTAAAATTCTCTGAATGATATAAATGCATAAGAAGGGAGCTCGGAAAGCCAGAACTACCTGTAATGGTTTTACTTGTTGGGGCTAGTAAAATGAGAACAAGCATGAAGGGCATAGAATTGGGTATGGATGGTAGGGACATATCAATATTGTGTGTTTAGGGGGTGGAGAGTCCGGGGCTGGTTTAGTCCCTACATATGTTGAAACCAAACCCATGCCCTTGACATACACAGTGAGAACCATGAAAATAAAATGCTAAAATTGTTGATCTCTACTAGCTAGTCAGGGTGAAGTACAAAGAGTTAAAGGCCAGAAACTGTGGCCATCCAGATTAGGATAGTTGTCTCCACCACATGCATTAAAACGCATGCTTTAGGAAGAAAATGGAAATGCAAGGGTGGCTGTTGGGGATCTCTAAACAAGATGCCATTTTGCACTCTTGTAATATTCAAAACCAACATTCAATATGGATTATATTAAAATGGCATTTATGGAAAGGTTGTGGGGGGAAATGCTACAGGCTATTCAGGAAGCAGCTATCGAAACTGGTGACTTGAATTTCTACTCATTCATCTTCTAACCACTCATTCAGTACAGGGTTACAGTGATGCCAGAGCCCATCCCAAGAAGTACAGAACACAAGGCAAGGGACCGTCCTTGCCACTCCAATGCAGGGCACATACCCAGTCAAACAGAATAGGACTATAGAGATACCAGTTCATCTACTTGCATGTTTTTGGACAGCATGAGGAAACTGGGATTCCTGGTTATAAATCCACATAGCATGGGTCAAACACACAAACTCCAGACAACAGAATTTAAACCCCTAACCCTGGAGGTACAAGAGAACAGGGTACTTATTCTCCATGCTACCCTGGACCTAATCCTTACTCTGATATGAACCCTAACCCAGTCGTAACCCTAACCCTAGACCAAAACCTAGTGCCAGCTGTAAATTAAATTTGTTTTACAATTGCAACAGTATCTTATGACACAAAACTGACACCAGTCACTGCAGTTCGTTGAAAGCCTTATTGCTACTGTGAAAAACAGCTAAAGGCCTTTGTGTCGTTGTTTCATTGGTATCCATAGGTCCAGTAGTTTCTCTTTCACTATGTGAAATCATGAACTTTGGCATACATGAAGTCCACTTCGCCAAACGTCTCCTGCCCTCTGCCAAGACTATACAGTAGTTGCTCTACAAATGGACTTTCTAGCATAAGTCACCAACACAGAATATATACACGCATCGGTATTGGTCCACTGGCTTTTCCTTGTCCCACTTAACTCAGTTTGAGGAGCAGGATTGATTACAGTGTAATGTCTGCACCACTGGCTAATGTGTTAATGTTCTAAACGGCCTGGGTATTCAGCCTCAGCTAACCGCTCATCCATCGATTTATTGGTTTCCTCTAATGACTGCAGAGGGGTGCTACCGGAGTAGACAACACGTTGGGCCCAGAGCAGTCAGAGCTGTCCTGTCATTGTTCAGTATAGGACAAGGGTCTCCGCCCACCATGAGATCTGTGACCTGCCAGCTTTCCCCCTTTCATCTTTGAATTAGCTTGTGGCCCACTCCCCCAGCAACCATACAGTGCGGGGTCAATTTTGGGCCGCACACAGACATATCTGACTATACCTATTAATCTGAAGTGCAGTTAATGGGATGCAGGAGTCGTTGCAAGGGGCTGCCAGTTTAAGCTTCTGGGGCCTAAGCAATGCACTATACACATCTGACTGCAGAATGAATTACATTTATTTTAATGGGCACTGATTCAGTTCTCATTTGCTTAACAGTGTGCAGAGCTGTATTCTAATAAGGGTTACTGTAAGAGGCTTTCCAAACAAATACATACCTCCAGTGCAGATTACAGTCTTGCAGGAATGCTAATACGTGTGAGTCAGGGCAAGTGTTGATGTGTGTGCATGTGAGCACTGGGAGATGAGGAGATTCTTTCCACTAATGCATCCCCTAATCTTTCCCACGGCTAACACATTTGTGACTGAATGGGTGACTTCAAATGAGGGGAGTAGAAATGTTTTGGAAGTTTCCATGAGCTTATCATCGAGATGAGCAGGCCGAGGTCTTGGCTGAAAGAGGCAGATATGAATCTCGGTGCCACTGCTTGCACTGCCATCTAGTGGCTAAAATTGCTCAAGTTCTCCTTTGCGTAAGCGCTCTGCCAGAAAGGAAGCCGCAAATCCATACAGCTCGTGTTCATTGTGCAGTGAGGGGTCCTCTTTCCCTTCACTTCCTCATTAACCTTTTTTTTTTTTTTTTTTAAAAAAAGAAAAAAAAAACATTGCATTGTGCATTTTTTTTGTACAAATTAAAGTAATTACTCTTTGGAGGTTGCCTTTTGTTCCACAAATACCCATCACAGTGCACTCACAGCTGGATCATGGCTACTCACTGCTATAAATCACGCAGTTCAGCTTAAAAAGCATATTCTTCCCTGCTGAGGATCAAACTGAAAGTGACAGACTCTGCATCTAACCTCCACATGCACCACAGGTATGCTGTCCTTATTTGTGCCTTTCTATCCAATGTGCTCCCTGTCCCCATTGGTTAGAAGCAGTCACATGCTCTCTCTCTCCCTTGTTGGGTGCATTCAGGCTGGGCCTGAGGCTGGAAGGACAGGGGCAAACAGGCTGTCCGCTAACGACCCACAGCGGGACTTTGCTACTTTCTTGTGAGGCTGTGCTCGGGCAGCTGTGTTCTGCTCAGTGGATCATGTCACCCACATGACCTCTGCGGCCCAGGACCACCAGGGGGCGCGTTCCTGGCAGGATGTGCCCCTGTTGGATTAATCACACCCGGGTTGTGGGACATCTGCTGTGCCCAGACACCAACTGCTCCCACGGCATGATTGAATATCCCAGCACATGGTGTCGCTCCACAGAGCACACTGTAAGCTGTCCAGGCATTCTGTCTGGTCACAGTGCAGAGCGTGCTCAGTGTGGCCGTACCGTCAAGCATGCTCGGTTTACTGTCTGGTCAGTTTGCTAAGCATGTTCAGTTTGGTTTCTGCTGGCTGAAATAATTTGGCTCTGTCTTTTCTCTTTTGGCCTGAAATTGCTCTGAAATTACACATGTCCATAGCAGTCGGTGGCCATTGACCTTCACTAGCTGTGAAAATACTCTTCTGCTAACTGACCACACCATCATCATATTGCTTAGGTAGTCTCAAGCGGGGTGACTTTGGCACTTGAAGTAGATGAGCAGTATAATCTTCTCCTTCCGCAGTCCTGCATTAATTTTGATACAATAATGACTATAATGCATGGTTCAGTCAAGGTTACACTGGCCACAAAATGCTATGGTGCCCATTAAAACCTTTGAGGAAGGAAGCCAACAGGCTCCCCCTTGTGAACCTAGGCAGTTGGGTTTGTGCAAGCGACTTTCACACTTTGTTGAAAGCAATGTGAAGTTGGTTCCATCTCCACAGAGAGCCAATGAGAAAGCGGTGATGTAGAAAACCCCCGTAATCACATCCCATTGTCTCCAGCGGCTGAGGGTATTATCTCCTCTGGTCTAACATTGTCTCCAGAGGGTGACAGACTCGCTATTCCGTACTACACTGCCTTTCATGACAGATAGAATCATCAGTACTGATCTAAACTTGCCATCAGCAGGGGTTGGGGGAACAGGCTATTTTATAACATACTCTGCTTTCCTCAGTTGACTACAGATGGTCAAAGTCAAATGTATTTCTCTTCAAGTAAAATATCCATTCTGGGCACAATCTCCAGCTTAGCATCTGCAGCTGAGGAGCTCGCTACAAGAATTAAGTCAAATTGAATCAAATTAAAGACAATAAACTCTACAAAATGAGAGGAAGGCACAGTTGTCGGTACAAGATGGTAATGAGATCTGTGGCAGGTTAACTTCCTTAAATGATTCGACCTGTGATCAGGGCAGGAGCAAATGGAGCATTGATACCTCTAGAGTGAGAAACAATTTTGATGTAAAACAACATAAATATTCTGATGTATTTGAATCCAGTTAAAATATGCATCCCGACTGAGTGATAACAGGGTAGCTACAAACAAGGTTCTGCTGGCTCTAAGTATCTCTTTTGAATATCCGATAAACCTTTCATGAAGTTGATGCTTTCCTTCCAGTTTTTAGAGTGTGAAGCAAATCTGTTGAATCCGCTCACACTTCTGCACAGACATAAAGGGCCTAATTTGTTCTGATGCCCTTTGAACCCCCACAGAGCTGAGAAAGAGAGCCAAAGGAAACCAAAAGGAGAATCTAAACTATGTGAATAGTACATTTAGTAGCTGGAATAATACACAGAACATATCGGAATGCATAAATAAGTAAACGGATATTCAGCAGAGGATTCCCATGTACAGACTAAGGACATGTTTGTATTATTTATTGAGCAGTGGTCAATATCTCTTGTGGGTTTTCTAAGCTTTTACTGATTAAGCAGGGAAAGTCAGCTGCTAATTTTGATTAGCATACTGAACATTCAGTCTAGCACAGCTTCGCATGTGCATATGCATTCCCACTGATATTCAAAAATGAATCATATTTCCTTTTGTGATTTAGAAATCAGAATCTTTATTGTCACTGGGCATGTACAATGAATCTCTTGTTCTTTTGCAGATGTGACCTAACGTTACTGTCAAATGAAATACCTAATGCAATCTCCCCTCTGACTGAAATGTTTGCAATTGGTTCATTCATTTGTTTGTTCGTTCATTCATACATTATTTAATTGCATGTTTGTTTGTTTCCTGGGGCACTGGGGGTGGGGCTAGCATAATATGTCAGACCTTGAAGGCTTGACCAAAGAAGTAGGTGTTTTGGGACTATAAAGACATTTCTTTGGCTAGAGTGATTCTGTCGCTTTGATCCGTGGTTTGAGTCCACAGAGAGTTTTACCTTCACTGCCATTTGGCGGAATAATGGGCACTGGGCCCATGAAGTGCTTTGTTGTCATGGTGACGCCCAAGAAACTAATTACCTGGTGGAGGGGAGATAAGACAAAGACGGAAAGGACACTTGTACGTGGGATGAAAGTGGTTGTACGGGGAGAATCACACGTACACAGAAATGAAAGCTGTGCAAGAGAAGAAGTGAGCGAAGGGACTGGGATGATCTAGCCTGAGGGCAGAGAGGTAGTGTGGCACAGACAACGGCTGGCGAAGGGAACCGTAAACAAGCCAGATGATGCAGCTGCCACAGCTTGTTAGAGTACAGTGTTCGCGGCAAATCACAACATCAACAGGCACTGCTGGTCGTTACGGGGAAATGGATCGTCACAAGGCTTATGCCAGAGTCACTCAGTTCAGGGATGTTTTCTGAGTCTGTATGTCACTCAAAGGGGATACATACACTTTCCTATTTCTACAGAGTTTTAGACATACTGCGGCCAATACTTCCTTACGTTAGTTGTACCACATCTTTGTTTTACTTTTTTTTGTGTTTTTTAGTTATGGCACACAGATTCCAAACCACTGTCTTCTAAGGTTAATCAATGTATGTCTTCATACCATGCTAATTTAATGCAAATTCTGACTCTGTTGGTGGTGAATCCTATAAACTATAAACCAGCATGTCACTCTAGACAACTGAAACCAGGGATGTCAAAGAGTCCTGGAGGGTCAGAGCCCTGTACATTTTTGGGTTTCCCCTCATTTAACATACCTGATTGAACTCCTTGCAACTCCTTGTGCTAATTACCACACAGCTGTTGAGTTTAATCATTTGTGGTGGAACAGGGAAAGAAATAAGCTACACAGTGCTCTGGCCCCCCAGGACTGGAGTTTGACACCCCTGACTTAAACCATAGTCCCTCGATTTAGCGTAGTTTTGCTTGACAGATGGACGCAGGGTGAGAATGATCTGTAATAGCATGGTACAGGAATGACCCATAGTCTCATAGTATTTATAACAAAGGATGTCCTCCGTAACTTTGCAAAAGCTGAGCGCAACATATGCAGCACCACAAAGATCACTGAGCATGTGCTGAGTGGAAGAGACAGTCAGAGGTCTGGGAAGGCAGGAAGTGACTCCATGGACCCACAAGGCTTCAGCATACACGACACCAACAAAGCAATAGGTTGTATTTAAGACACTAATCTGGTCACATTCTATCAGCATCAAATCAAGAAGCTTCATGGCTGTCCTTACATCATGAGTTTCTGAGTATCTCTGTGACATGTGCGACAGCTGGCAATTTGCTCTTCAAAAGCTGAGCACTTTAGTAATGTGCTTGAGAGGATAGTGTAAACCTAATCGATGGGAAGATTTTCAAATCTGGAATGCACCCAAAACCGAAAAGAAAATAAAAGCTTTCAGGAATGTTATTCCTCACTTGTACAATACCAGTCAAAAGTCTGGACACCCCTACAAAATATAATTTGTTTTTACACAAGATAACGACCCTAAGCACACCTCAAATTTATGTAGTGAGTATTTTTCGGTGAATAAGGAAGGAATGCTGTGACAGATGACCTGGGCTCCACAACCTCCACCTAAACTCTATAGAGCTACTTTGGGATGAGTTGGATCGAAGAGTAAGAGCAAGGTAGCCGACTAGTGCCCAGCATTTGTGGATACTTGAGGACTGTTCCAGGTGGCTACATCTGGAAGCTGGCTGAAACAACGCCAAAACTGCAATGCGGTCATTGACACAAAAGGGAGCTATTTCGAAGATTCTAAAATTTGAGAAAATATTGAGATGTTAAACACCTTTCTTGGTCACTGAAGTATTTGTACATTACTTCATTGCCTCAAGGCCCTTTATGTAAGGTGGTTAACAGAGCAAAAATAGATACAAATCCATTAAAAGCTTTTTTGACTGGTACTGTTATTTTGGGCAGTATCTGCTAAATAAAATATATGGATGTATGTAAGTATGTATGATATGATATGATATGATATGATATGATATGATATGATATGATATGATATGTACATGTATGATATTTTCTTGGGCCTCTCAGACACAGCTGTACATTTTCCTACAGTTGGGCTTTGTACTTATGCAGGTAACAACTGATTTTCTGTGGATTACGCAAATTCAGTAAAAACACAAGGCATAATGGATTTAAATACATGCAACCTGTCACACACCGACTCTCAGGTAGGACTTGAAATCCTTTTATTGGGATGATCCGAAGGGGAAACCAGAAAACAGGCAGGGTCAAAACCAGAATCAGTCCAAACCGAAACACCAAAGCCAAAGGAATATCCGTAGTCGGAGTCGGGTCGGGCGCAGGGAGGTCGTAGAGCCGAGTAGTCAGTCCGGAGACGTGGACGGGAGACACCGGGGAAGAACACGAGGGAAGATCAAGGCTGGGTCGGATGGAGGTGGGACGGATCAGGGGGCGCAGGAAGCGAGGGCAGGAAGAGCTGGGCGGATCGGAGCTGGAACACAGACAAGGGAGATAGTTGCTCGGAATGTGCATAATAACAATACCTCGCACTGGGTGACATTCATGCGGGGTTTATATAAGGAAGGGAGGTGTGGCTAACGAAGGGGGGCGTGGTCGCTCGCGGTCGCTGGCGTGACACAACCCACACACCAAAAAACAACTATGTGGAATTCAAGTTGGTTCTGTTCGTCAAATAGTAGGATTGTGCTGGTTAGCAATTAATCATATTCTTTCTTTGGGACAGAGTACCCCATCTCTCTTTCACCCAGCTGCGTAAAACGTAATATTTGCAGCAAGATAGAATTTGTGCTAACATTGGCTATTTCTGCATTTCTCCTCATTATACAGTACCTCCCACTGCCTAAACTATCAACAGTAATCGCCTGTTTTATAAAACATACTCAATACAGTGTTAGCTAATGGTGCTGTGTGGGGCTAATTCTGCAGGAGGAACGGCAGAGTACTAAGAGAGAAAGGCCTCCCTTTAGTGTGAGGTGATACAAGAAAATGCCTTAATGCCTAATACTGCTTCCTCCACCAACCCCTTCACTTCTAATTAAACAATTTAATTTTGAGAGTAATAAGTTCACATTTTAATAGGATCCTTCGAAATATCTTAATACATACAAATTAATTTCTTTTGGAGATCTAATGTGTTCACATTAGGCATTATTAAAATTTGAGTTGGGGGATAATGTATGCTTTTCACACATCAGTGAATCTGCAGCCTCCCCCTGCTGTATTTCTATATTCAGATCTCATGTTTGTTCTCCTCGAAAGCTTTCTGTTAAAGTCCAAGTCAGAAATGATATCACTTCAAGCTGCAACGTGGCATTTTATTAATAGACTTGGGGGGAAATAAACTCCAGAAGGCAAAAGGCTTGAAATTGAAGGTTGTTCTTCAGAGCAGTGCTAATTTGAGACAGTCTCATCAAAACTTTAATTAGCAAGATTTTAATTTCAGTTTGAAGAACGGCATCACGGTAGACCTGAAACATAAAAATTAAGAATTATATATTTCTTTTTCCTAATCATAAATATTTGGATGCATAATGTTTATGAGTGTGTATTCATTTTTAGAAATGTTTAACTTCTTTTCTATTTTTTTCTGACTTAATGCACTCAGTATAGAGTAATGTGAGAATATTTTGATATTAAATTATACTGATGCTGGATCATTGATGGTTTTATTTACAACTTTTGTAAGTGAGTAAATATTAACTATGACCTTCTGGAAAATCATTATAATATCCTGGCACTACTTAAAATTAAAGAAACATAATTCTATTCCCAGGAATTAGGTACAAATTGTCAGACCAAATTTGTGAGTCAGTTATGCTCACTGTAATGGTATATTATTATTATTGTTATTTTCAAGTATTGCATCAGTGAGATTTAGCTGTACATCTTGCCCAGGGTACATTGCCTGTGATATACCCCCCTCCCCCCGGCTGTCTTACCCTCATTCTGTATTGGATAAGCAATTACAAGATGGATGGATGGATGGATATATGGAGGGATAGCTCATTTCTGAACTGTCTCGGGTTTGGCGTCATTGTTTTCTATCAGCCATTGAGCAGTTGGATTATTCACTGATTGAGTAATAGTTTCTTATATGTACCTTTTCTTAAAATTCATGTATTTACTGGTGAAAGATCTTCACACCATTGAAAACGCAAAGGGCAGCTGGCAATGTTTTTGTTCAGATGTCTATGTCTATCATCTGTTGTAATTTGGTATCCGTTCTGAGGAATACCTAGTCTGAAAATGTACATGGCGTCTAACACCAAGACACCCTCAAGGAGGTCTTGTGGCGTACAGTTAGCCAGGCACCTGGCTGGAATTTCATTGTTGTTCCACAAAGTGTTAGCTGGGGAGTAATTGTTTACGTGGTAATTCTGAACTGTCAGCCAAACTATCCCATGTCAAAATCCAGATACTGTCTTTCCGCTTATACTTAATTTTAATATGCAAATCTAGGCCAAGAACAAGGCACATAATCATGTGTTGTAAATGGGTCGTGCTAATGGGCTAAAAAGGATTGGCTTTCCCAGGGAGCAATGCCTCTGAAAGTTAATGCTGGAAAGGGTATTCATTAAAGCAGCCTTTGTTTTTGCTGCAATTAAGTAATGAATTTATCAGTCATAAAAACAAGCTTAATTCAAACTTTTGCATGTAGCTATCAGACTAGATAACAGGCTGGAGAGGCAATTATCAATTTTTGTGGTTGAGTTGTTTGTTTGTTTGTTTGTAAATACACGACACCATAAACAATTCATTGTATCATATATCATATATATTGGATGATTTGATTAAATTAATTTCACAATGGATGGATGGATAGATGGATGCAGTATGAAATCTAACTGGCCTATGTACACCGTTTTCCTTGTCGCAAAGCTGCCCATCTTTAATCCCTGGCCAATGGAATAATCTTAATATTTGTATTAGTTTGTTCTCTCGATATTTACTAGAGCTTCCACTCTAGAGCATAAACTATTATAATTGACACACCATATGCGTGTCTTCTGTGTTTACATATTATTTATCTAATGGATGCTTTTGTCCAAAGCAAATTACATTTATAGTTTCTAGAGCAATTGGGGTTAAGGGCCTTGCTCAGGAGTCCAATGGTGGCAGCATTCTGAAAAAATGGAGACATCAGACTGCTGTTGTACATAGTTTTCTTTTTTTTTATTGCTAATGATGGCATATTCCCTCTTTGTCTGTGGCGGTAAACAAACACTTTGTAATTATATGAATTAGAATGGGCTGGTTATTTTTCAGTAACAGTTATATCTACATTTTTTAAGCAGTTGCTAAATTACCAGTCTCCAGTGCATCACTCAACAATGTAACACCATCCTAACTGCACTGCACACAGGCTAACTGTGCATGTGACTCAGTCTAACTGCACTGTACACGGGCTAACTGTGCATGTGACTCAGCCTAACTGCACTGCACACAGCCTAACTGTGTATGTGACTCAGTCGAACTGCACTGCACACAGCCTAACTGTGCATGTGACTCAGCCTAACTGCACTGCACACAGGCCAACTGTGCATGTGACTCAGTCTAACTGCACTGTACACAGGCTAACTGTGCATGTGACTCAGTGGAACTTAGCGGGTTTGCTGTGGGAAATGAGTCTCTCCCGGGGTGTGACCCCCTGTCACATACGAAACCTGTTACTTAACCAGCTAAATATAACACGTGACAGAAGGATTTTCATTCCCACTCAGTCTTCCATAATGGTAAAGTACCAGGTGTTTTGTACTCTCACCTGATATCAAGCGAATAAAGGGAGAGATTTTTTTTTTTTGCCTTGTCAGCAAAGATTTGGTGTGATGGGGAGCGCACAGAGAACTGTTACCAGTTCGATTAGATCAGGGGTCTCCAACTCCGGTCCTGGAAAGCTGCCGTCCAGTAGGTTTTCTATCCTACCTGGCTTCTGATGAGCCACGCCTGTTCTCAGGTAAATACCAGAAGCCAAGTGGGACAGAAAACCTACTGGACAGTAGCTCTCCAGGACCGGAGTTGGAGACCCCTGGATTAGATGAACCTCTCGATTGCCCTCAGTGTGTGTATGTGCCCTGTGATGTGGTTCATTATGTATTTTAAAAACATACGTCTCATACATTAGGATTACACAGTGAAGAAATGTTGCATGATAATACTTTATTCGTTCTTTTATTCATTTTATTACTTTATTATGAATTCATTCTTCTGTTATATGTAATTCTGATTCTCTTGTGCACTTAAAGTGATATTTGAAGTGGTTGTACAGTATTTACAATGTCCCTGCATTGTATTTTGACTAATGCGGGGACTGCTGTTTTTGTATTATTCATGCCTTAGAGGGGATGCAGTGAGATGTTTCTGGTATATTGTTGTCCTTTTTGTAAATGTTTCTTCAGAGCTCTCCGTATTGCACTGCATAAGAAAACAGGCACAGATGCCTGTGTGCACAGCCGTATTTCCTGTGCTGTGACACAGAACAGTGCTGGTGCATGGTCTCTCTCCGACTGAGTCCGCCGCTCAGCATTTTGGGAGTGCCTGGGATACTTCCCATACAGCTCTGCCCTCCATATTCCCAGGATTCATTGTGAGCCTTCTACGCTTGAGCGCTGTGTTCTTAGGAATCTCCGGCCAGGCCTTCACTGCGATTGCTCCCGCTCCTTCTCCCCTGCCCATTTGCAGAGCGGTTGTCAGGGCAACACCTCTAACAGCGTTAACTGGGAAATAAAAGTAAATTGTTCCCCTAAATTAAACTGGTGAGAGGGAAAAATATCTCCGGCTCTTTGCTTCTAGTTGCGTCCCTTGTGTTCGACTCCTTTTTTAAAAATATTCTCTCTGAGCAAACTTGTAATTTTGCCAGGATTATCAAACACTGGATGTAGTCCTCCATTTAAAAAAGTAGTTCATCAAATTTGGCTGACAAAATACTGGAACACCGACACGAAGCTCAGAAAAAAAAAACTGAGTGGTAACTCCTTTGCAGAAAGTCCCCTTTCATGTTACCGGTGCTGGAATTCTTCACGCCTTATCATACCACAATACAGCACGTTTACCTCTGCCTTCTCAGTCATTGTTCTGTTTTTCTACCTTGGATACATACATGCCAGAGAATGATGCATCATGTTATTTATTTACAGTTTAAACAAGTTTGAGATACACACCAAATCAAAAGCTGGTGTCTGGGTCACAACTCCAATCCAATTCCGACTCTCAGAACAATTTATATGTTGTGCACTAAATAAATCATATACAGCACTGAACTGTTGGGAAAACACCATTGGTGACTTGAATTTACATAGTATTTTTCTTGTATTTAGAAGTATTAAATCACATTTCTTCATTGTACCACTGATAGGCCATTTTATAACCTCTGAAGAGGTTAATTAACCTGGATTGCTAATAATAGTTCGTTACATTATTACTTACATTGAAGTTAAAATTGATCATGTAAAATTGACCAGATAAGTGTTTGGAAGATGATGGATGGATGTACACTCAAATTGCATTAAGAATATTATGATTACGTAGAATCCTGATTACTGTCATGACTATGGGGACTTTTAGTTTCTGCTTAGTAATTAATCGCCACTTTATTGTGTCTGTGTTTTCTTCTTATTCATGTGCATAATCATCACAAAGCACCCTGACTGATAACAACAACGCAGTTCGGATTATTAAAACCTAAAGAAGTTAAGCGTAAATAAAACAGTGACATCCTATTTTAGCTCCTTATCCTTTTTTATAATGGATACTAGTTTTTCTTCACAGAAAATGGTGAGGCAGGCACAACCATAAGACACCCTATCACTCAGATGAAACGGGAGGCCAACCACTGTGAAGTCATTTGCCCAGAGACTGCCCCTATTGGGCAAGTAAGAAATGCACATAAATACTCAGATGTGCCTTATTGTGTCAAATGGCATTTTCTTATATTGGTAATTATGTTAACGTTTCCACAGCCTGTTCCAGCTTTTTTATGGGAAAACAAATACAGATAAAAGAACTAAGACAGACTCAATTGTACTGCAATGCAAGCTGATAGTATAAAATAAAATGCAAATACAATAATATTAATAAATAAACACAAATACATAACCTAGCCGCAGGTTATCAACATAGTGTTGCATTTTTTTTTCTTTTTTACAAATCAGAAGTAACAGTATAATGATCTACACAGAATGAATGATGTAACGTCAGGTTGTACGTACTGCAGGTGAGAAAAAAAATTGTAACTGTCTATTAAAATGTAAATGCAAATTTTACGACTTTCAGGGTCTCAATTAAGTGACGCGACATTTTTCTGTTTTGTTCTAATAAATGGTGTCCTGAGCTTTTGAGGGTGAAGAACCAGAAAACATGTAGTTATGAAACACTTTGGTGGTCATTTCAAGGTTCTTGCTTTTAGGGTATTAATGACTGCAGTTCATTCTATACCTGCAGCAGATGGGTAAAAAACCTTAGAACCAAGGCTGGATTATAGCGTGCTGGAGCCAGCAATGCGAGCTGTGATGGTGCTCTGTGATAGTAATGGGTTTTTCCATGCTGTGCTCACCTAATCACCCATATCAAACCCTTTCACAGGGACAAAAAGAAACTCCAATCCATATTTATTTGATTTAATTTACTTTAAATTATGTAGGATTTAGAAATGGGATTAATTTTTTACACTTGTAAGAAGTCTTAGCCACTTAATTAGGGTTGAAAATGATACTGCAATTATTTCTTAGGTGGATAAATTTTTATTAGGCTTAGAATTTTTTGTTATTTTCAGTTGTGTAAAAGGACTGGAAACATGTTTTTCTTTTATATTTCACAATTAATGGTCATGTTTTTCTGTGTGATAGTTCGGGCCATAAATAACAAATGCCTACATTAAATGTTGGCTGTTAGCATGTATGCTTTCTTAATCCGTCAATTTTTTTATTTATTTTTGAGAGACTGCGGGAATAACTTACAGGATATATTTCGGCATTCATCAGTAAGCCTGCGCTAACATTTTAATAGTAGACGTATGCATCCACTATGGGCACTCCACTATGGAAAATGTGGTTTCATTTTGCTCTGGTTACTTTCGTTTTCATTTTGTGTTTTGTCTTGTGTCGCTCCTCACACTGACTGACAGTGAAAGAGTGGTGTAACAGTAAAACAATTTCCCCGGTGTGTCACGCCTGAGTAGGCACCGTCTTGCTCTCCTCGCTTTCCTAATAGCATATAACAAACTCCATCTGGCCATTGAGAAACCTCAAGGCAGCAGGCGGGCGAGATCACAGTCGCACCCAGTGACTTATGGGTAAGTTTCTTTCACTGGTCAACACTGGAGTGTCAATGCCTCCCTGGAGAGAACATTAGATGTGACTTCTAGCTTTCATTTTCATTGAAACATTCTACGTAAAATTCCAGAAAACTCACTTCCTTATTTAGTTCCATCATAGTTCCATATTTGCTATTTTTTTACAATGATTACAGTCATTTTTAATGAATTTGATGTGGAATTATGTATATGTGAACAATATCATTCAAGCTTATATACATCACTGCCATCCAAAAAGGTCTCATAATTTGTCATACTGCAAACATTTCTGCTTACAGTATAATTTTGGCAAAATTGAAGATAAATATGCTATTAGGGATGTTTTATTGGATGTTTGGGGGTCTCAGCCATTAAAGGGTCTGTGAGATCATTGTGCAACCAATATTTGTCTAAACCCATTTATAATTATTTGTTGAATTTCTGATGCATGGGACTCAAGAAACCAAACGAATATGAACAAACCAGGATTCTCAATGACTATGGGGAACACTGAACCAATATAAGCTGGTCCACAGGCTGTCCAATGGATTTTTGATGACCATTTGGGTCATTGGGATATGTGACCCATAAAGAGGGTCTGGCTCATAGCAGAACTCTTGTTAGTCTTGTTAAACCGTAACAGTCAGGGTTAAAAGGAGTCTGATACTGTACATGGTCATATATGAACAAAGCTTGAGCAAGTTTAGAATAACTTCCAACACTATCTCTTGAAGCAGACTGGTGATGTTCTTGTGCTCAAGGAGCATTACTGGAACATGAAAATGTTTTTACAACAACCAAGATGTGCCCTCAACCATGAGCCACAGATGTGTGCAACAGACCGAATTTTAAATAAATGAATTCAGAAATGAAGCACACTTTCTGTCACTGAACATTGTGGAAATTGCTTTGATTGACCTCTTGCTACATTTAGCTACCATTTGAAAATCTTTGAAGCTGTCTCCTCTGAGTTAACTTAAAATGCCATCTTAGCCCCCGATTTAGAGGAGATGTGAGGGAAGTAAAGGCACACGTACCACGGGCAAATAAAAATGTCACAGACAGTTGACAAGTGGATTATACTGGCTTATCAGGAAATGCTGTGATGGAAACCAGAATTTAGTGAGGTGCCTGATTAACAAGTATTTTCTGTAAAAGGCCAAGAGTCTGCAAATTAATTTAAGACACATGCAGACATTTTGAAGCCGCAATATATGGCACGGCTACAGACATATGAGTTACTGTATGCTATTTAAAGATAAAGCTTGACACTTAGTTATTTAAAATGAACAAAAATAAGGAATTGTCAAAACACTTTAGCAGCAGTTCACAAGAATTTATTTCATTTTGCAACTAAAATAGAACTGCAAATAAATGCAGAGTTACAGTTTTTATCTAGAAAATATCATGGATCAGTGCCACATATATGAACAGTGGTCAACATGGGAAAAGATGCAGAAAGGATGTGGGAGGAATGCTCATCCTATATGGGCTTGATGAAATCAGCAATGACTGCACTGCTACAAATGGAACTGAACCATATTTGAAGATACCTTCATAATGCATTATAATGGTGGGTATATTAGTTATTACAGCAGTATAGCATCTTCTATTTACATTAATAAGGCATTATAGTGTTGGTTATAATACTTCATAAGCTCCAGTGACGCTCTCATCTATAGTGTACAATAAATACCTTCAAAATTCATTATAATGGCTGGAATAAGAATTATGGATGCTTTGTACTGCTTTTTGAAACAGTGTTGCAGAAAAAATATTCACATATTGAAACACGTTCCTTTTGCTTACTTAAATTCCTTTTTGTATGTGTGCAACCACAAACAGTGACAGGGGCCCTAAAAAATTTGAAACATAATTGAATTGGCCTGGGTTGGGGACCCAGTATGATTTGTTTTCATGGGGCCAGAAATATTTAGTGGCACCCCTGAATATAAGCTGTCAATGATGATCTTAGATTTCCCATTATTCTGAGAGCAGATGTCTGAGGGCATCGCAGGGGAACATCCAGAAGTTAGAACCTTTGCAAAGCTAGAATGGAGCAGCCACATGGAGCGGAGCACGGAAAGAGTTCAAATGGCCCAATGGCACCCACAGCACGAGTGGTGAAGGGCAGCCCAGTTGGCCCATTTGGGCAGTTGGCTGACTGATTGGCATAGCCCTACACTATGGGCGCCTCTGGCTCCTGGACTGAGTTCTTAAATACCTCCGAGGCAGCTTGAAGTGCGAGCCGGTGGCTCCATGGGCGGCCAGGAACTTCGGACGGATTCTTGGGTTCCCTGTTGCTCTGGGGGATAAAAAAAGGCTGAGGGAAAGGTCAAGTGACTCAGCTCTGGCAGCTGGTATTTCCGACAAAATCGGTAACTGCCACTTCTGAAGTAGGCGAATGTATTTACCATACTGCAGACGTGCAGGCTTGCCATTTGTCCCCCCTTTAAAAGCCAGCAGGGCAACGTGCCTCAGAAGTTATATAGTTTCTGAATGTGCCTTTTCTTACAGTATGTGCAGTCAAACTGCAGAGATCTGACCGGCCCCCGAATAGCTACTCTAATCTCTTATGTGTTATAATTCAACCATTATAATTTGACTTGATTTTAACTTTAAGCCTGCTTTTGAAAGTAATTTACAGTTGATTATTTTGAGAAAATGTCAGCCATTCCAGTGTTTGAGGGCTAGCATTCTCAAGGTCTAAAATTAACCTTTCCATTTAGATGCACCCATGATTCAGAATGTGCTGGTGACTCAACAAACTTTTCTCAGTGAATTATTTCACAATTGTAATGTCCACCATGGATAAATTTACCTATTTATTAACTCTTCAGCATAACGTGATGCATTTCTCCGATGAATCAGACCTTGTGCAGTATATATAAACTATCAGTCAAAGTTCTTGCATACCACAGATTTTTACCCCTTTTCCATTTATTTCATAAACTGCAGACTTTTTGTTCTTGTTTTGGAAGGTGAGTGAACAACTACAAATGAAAACATAAGTAAAATAAAAGAAACATATTTATAACATGAAGATTATGTAACAGTGGTTTAAGAGTATTAACAGTCTGATATCCTATTAACTGGTTGTGTGGTGATGGCATAGTCAAATTCTAGGCTGTCCTTAAAGTTCAAATGCAGTAGTCAAATGCTAGCTGTTATATCTGTTAGCAAAGAATACTGAGTGCATTTTTAGTAAAAGTTAAGTTAGTAACATCCATCCATTTTCCAACCCGCTTATCCTACTGGGTCGCGGGGGGTCCGGAGCCTATCCCGGAAGCAACGGGCACG
>JAODLC010000002.1:4676232-4705969 GCA_026781145.1 Hippopotamyrus pictus
GGCCAGCCCATCGCAGGGCACACTCACACACCATTCACTCACACATGCACACCTACGGGCAATTTAGGAACCCCAATCAGCCTCAGCATGTCTTTGGACTGTGGGGGGAAACCAGAGTACCCAGAGGAAACCCACGATGACACGGGGAGAACATGCAAACTCCACACACATGTAACCCAGGCGGAGACTTGAACCCAGGTCCCAGAGGCATGAAGCAACAGTGCTAACCACTGCACCACCATGCCGCCCACGTTAGTAACATGTAAATGTAAAAAATCTCAGTACTTTTTGGCAAGCTTCACCCCCCCCACCCCCACATAGAGAGAGGGAGTCTTGCTGAGCCAGTGTTCTCTCAGAAGATGACACCCTCGGCGGCCACCTATGTCACCTAATAGGTTGCTCAGCACTGTGAGTGATGCAGACCATACATAACAAGCATACATCTGTCAAAGAGGCAACACTGTTACAAGCAGTGCTCTGTGTGGCATTTGATAAGCAACCAGTAACTAGTTTAAGACAAGCTGAGAGAAGAATAGCAAAACCACTACTGCGTAGAATCTCACATCAGAAAAACACCCTTACCAAAACGGAGCATCCAGGGCTGCATTAAGCCACTTCAACTGGCCGTTAATAGAGACAGTGAGCTGGTGAGGGTCTGAGGTAGGGGTTAGGTCATCTGAAGTATTCCCAGAAGTAATGGGTCTTTGGGGATCAGATGTGGTTCCATAAATATTACAAAAGTCGCACACTATCTGCCCAAATGTCTAAATAGAATCTTAGCAGTACAATACAGCAAGACAACCTGTACATAACTCAACACGCAGTGTTAAAACATCTCCCCAAAAAAATTATAATGAAAATGTATCCCACAAATCCTAGCATCCTACTAAACCTCAACACGACATCCAAACCTTCCAGAAATTACTTCCTTAGATCCGAGACATACTAGATTTATGTCTTCTTCCCTCTGTAATTGGTATCTTTGATGTCACTGCCCGGATCATTTACTGTGGAGACTCTGAAATGTCAATACATGTCCTATCATTTTAATTCCATTCGATTAAATAGGATTCTGCTTAAAATGTAAAACATGTGTTTTCCAAAAACAGCAGAATTAAATTATTGATTTGTGTATCACAACTGTAGTTTAGTCACTCCTTGTCACGCCCTGCCTTCCTGCCCCTTCGTTCTTTCCCCAGTGTGGCAGTAACAAGCTACTGTATACCTGTTACTAATTTGTCTTACTTCTCGTTTCAGCCCTCGTGTGATTCACACTAGATGCCTCTTGTTGGCTCCTCATCAGTGGTGCATAAGAGTGCCTCCCAGTTCTTTGCTCCCCAGTCTGGTCATCGAGGTTGCACCATTGTGTGTTCCTGCCCTATTCAGTCACCCTAATAAACCCGTTTTTGTTTGCCCTTTCGCCTGCTCCTGCCTCTGTCATTTTTGGCTCGTGACACTCCCTGGGTTACAAAAGGTTTAATGAAATGTAACCCCCTCGTAAAGCCGAAAAATATCATATTATTATACATTTAAAAACAGTATACATAACCTAACAAACATTATAGCCTAGACTAGGTTCAACCTGCTTAGAACACTTACATTAGTCTATAGTTGGGTAAATTATTAACATAAGGCCCATTTTATAATAAAGTGTTGAATATCTCGTAATTTATTGCATAATCATACTCATCGTAAAGTCAGAATATCGTAATGTGGATCATTATAACCCGGGTAGTGTCTGTATAATGTATTTTTTCTAATCCTCTTCATAATATTCATATTTTTTCATATTAAAACAATAAGTGTGATAAAATATAAGACATGCCAATACAGTGAAAGCTTTCACACAAACAATAGAAGGAAGATTTTAATTTTATGTGAGTGTAATTTTGACTACATAGTAGTCCAAAAGCAGAGGATTTAGATCTGATATTGTGTTTGGTCTTCCAGCCTGACAGAAATCATCCAGCCATATTTAGGATGTGCAAGCACTTAGTGAGGAGAGAGGAATTATGCATATTTAAGCAGTGAAACACTGGGGAGATTATTATGAACAAATAGTACATAACAAGGCTTTTTTTAATTATATGCTTTCTACCAACACAAAGCCTTAAATTTTAAGGTATTTCATTTAAAGTGCAATTGCTGTCTCACTCAGTACCAAAAAAGCATTATATCTTCATACACACAGTGTGTGAGGGGTTTACATATTCTCCATGTGGGTACTCTGATTTCTGCTCACAATCAAAAAACCTGCAGTTAGATGGATTTGTTTCTCTAGAGTGGCTTGTAACTCATGCTTCTGATTGTGTGCCCTGCAATGGCTGAATCTGAGTGGCCCTTCCTAGTATTCTCTGTTTCTTCCAGGCTCAGTACTTCCTTGGAGCCGTGGTAGTTGTGTACCCGAGAAGTTCTGCATGTAAAATAATTAATAATATGCTTTGACATCGCATGACTGTTGTTGAAAACCACTAAACTGGAATGTACCATCTGATATTGGTTATTTTGTTTCTCCTTAGTGAAAATTACTGGCTCAAAAACAAGTGCTAGGCCATGTTTAAATGGAAGTCAATATTTTTGAAGTATATAACTTGAAACCTGAAACATAATGAATTTGTCCCCCCCCATTGTCATTTGTCTTTCCTTGCACTGCTACTGTGATCAGCCGATGGGAGTTTTACTTGCACAAAAATCGACTGGTTCAGAGAGATAACCAATCAGATTGTAAAGGAGGTGGGTCCAAGCAACTAGAGGAGCTGGGACTAAGACATCTGATTGTTGGGTCCCGACTCCTCAATTTGCTTGGAGCCACCTCCTCTACAATCTGATTGGTTATCTTTCTGAACCAGTCATTT
This sequence comes from Hippopotamyrus pictus, assembly GCA_026781145.1. Lineage (NCBI taxonomy): Eukaryota > Metazoa > Chordata > Actinopteri > Osteoglossiformes > Mormyridae > Hippopotamyrus > Hippopotamyrus pictus. The sequence goes on from JAODLC010000002.1 coordinate 4,679,088, forward strand.
TTCATTCTGCCCACACAGCATTTTTATGTAAGTAAAACTCCCACAAACCTGTGATCACCCCAATAAATAAAAGCTAACTAAACAAGTAGGCCTATTCTACAACAAAAGGCTTAAATACAAAGGCAATCTAAAATCTACAAGAGGCACATCTAAAATCTTCTGGGAGTTTGTGACAATTTTAGGCAGCATTTAACTCCAGGTACTACTAGCTCACCCGTCCCTAGTGATCTAAAAGGCCTGCCAGGTTTGTGCACTTTAGGCATGTCAGATGTATTTTACTTTCAAGCCATTAAGTGATTTATAAACAAGTAGCAACACTTTAAAATCAGTTCAGCATCTAAGTGGAGTCCATCATTCAGATCAGATTATCGGCGCAATGCACTTACTTCTCTTGATCCTGGTTATCAGCTTTGCAATAGTATTCTGAATAGGTTGCCATTGTTGGTCTTCTTACATCAGCCCTTAAGGAAACCATTTCTATAGCGCACCTTGCTGGGGAGGTATGCATGGATCAGTTTCTCTAGATCTTGTTCAGGTAAGATATCGCAGCTTCTTGCCGTGTTCCTCAGGCTTCAGTATGACCAGCAAGGCTGAGTTTTGAGTCCGTAAGGATGGCCAGATCTCTAAATAAGATTGTTTTTTCTAAGTATGCCTTCAGCTTGAATCTTTTTTTCTTTATGACCTTGGTTTAATCTTTAATTGAAAGAAGATATAGCTTCCTTCATCCCAGTGCATCTGCGTCTATGGCACTATAATTGCTTTGCAAGATAGTTAAGTAAATCAGGTTGTCATTTGCATTTCTTTGGAAGGATGTTTTGTTATTTTGTATGACATAGCTCATTAAGTCCTGGGAGAACAGCCATGATTGTCGGCTCATATTCATTGACTCCCAGTCAAAAGTCTGGACACACCTGCTTTTAATGTATTTGTCTCTATTTTAGCTGCTGTTCACCTTATAGTAAAAGGCCTTGGGGCAATGAAGTAATACATATCAAATATTTTGACGCTCAAGAAAAGTGTTCCACATCCAAATTTTTTCTAATTTTAGACTCTGCAAAATAACCCCCTTTGGCTTCAATGACAGCCCTGCAAACTCTTAACTTTCTTGTGTTGTAGATGTAACCACCTGGAATGCTTATCCAACAGTTCTGAAGAAGTTTCCATAAGTTCTGGGCACAAGTTGGCTAACTTGATCTTAATCTTCAATCCAACTTATCCCAAACCAGCTCTATGGGGTTTAGGTGGGGGGAATTGTGGGGTTCAGGTCATCTTTCACAGCACTCCATCTCTTTCCTTATTCACAGGATAATACTTATTACATAACCTCGAGGTGAGCTTAGGGTCATTATCTTGCTGAAAAACAAATGATTCTCAGTAGGTGCGTTTATGTTTTTGACTGGTACTGTTATTTTCAAACGCAGCAAAGCAGCTTCTGAACCAGTCAAGAACCACCATGGAGAGTCATGTCCAGTTTTCCAATATATCTCTGAGTATTTTATAGTCAACAGAGGCAGCACTAAGATTTAATACTACCACCAGTGATACTTTGCTTGCATCTGTCATTTTGAATCTTTATGAGAGCTGTCGCATCACTGTGATGTGCTTGGAAATCAGATTGAAATTTGTCAAAAAGAGCCATCGGAGTTCAAGAAGTTGCTGACAACTGAAAATGACTTTTGCAATAAGCATGCCTATGGATGGAAGCTTAGAGTTCAGGTCAGTAATTATTTGGTATAGAAACATATGGCCTTAACGACATCGGTTTTCAATGATTTTGAAAAACTGCCCTTTATTATTTGCAGCAGATCAGTTATAAATGTTTTTTTTAAATTGGGTGGAGGGAGGGTCAAGACAACAGGTTTATGATACTGAACCATTTCTTCAGCAGTTTTTGCAGTGGAATAGCATTAAAATCCCCAGAGAGTTATTTTTGCACTGTGATGGGGATAACTTAGCTTCTGTGTTCAACAAGGAAGAGTCGATAAAATTAAAAAGATTAAAATGGTTATCATTGAAAATCAAAATTACAAAAGATAGTGAGGAAACTCCATATTCACTCGTGGTCCTCAACAGGGAGGTCACAGCAGTGTGATCATGGGGTTCGGATGGAACTCTTCCTGTGGCTTTGTGATGCTCTGACTGCAGTGATGAGGCAGACCCCGAAATGCAGTAGCCAAGAGGTTTATTACGGGCACCGAGAGCAAACAAAGTTATAAGGGAGATCCGTAAGAGTCATCGAGGGGCAGGCAGGAGTCATTCACCGTGGGGATCAATCCTACACGATGACGGGAGACAGGACGATGACAGGATTGGGGAGACAGGATCGATGGGGCAGTAGGGCAGGACGAAGCGGGCAGGAACAGCAGGGCAGGACACAGCAGGCAAGACGAGTAGGGAAGACAAAAGACAGATTAAATGCTCGGTACGGTTCATCGAAATGGCAACAATACTTTGCACCGGCTCTCCGGTGCTTCCGCCTTAAGCAGAGACGCAATTGGTTAATCGCTGCCGGTGGTTGGTTCCGCCCGTGTGGGTGTGACAGTACCCCCTCCCGGTGACCGAGAGGAACGGCGCCCACGACCCCGTGGACGAGGAGTGGGCTTGGAAAGATGAGCGGCGTGAAAGTCCGTGACCAGACTAGGATCTAGTATGTCCGTGGCTGGAACCCACGACCTCTCCTCAGGACCAAATCCCTCCCAGTCCACCAGGTACTGGAGGCGGCCAGCCCGGCGTCGAGAATCCAGGAGAACACGGACTCAGAACACTGTGGTGTCATCCTGCAAGGGGCTCGACGGAAGAGACGCAGCATCCACAGTAGGATGGGCTGCGCTATAATGAACTGGTTTTAACAGTGAGACGTAAAAGGTAGGACAGACACAGTACACGCGCGGCAACTGCAAATGATATGAAGCAGGACCCACGCGTTTCGCGATCTTGAACGGTCCTATGAAGCGAGCTGCTAGTTTTCGGCAAGAGGGAAGCTTGAGATTACGAGTTGACAGCCACACTCGCTGTCCCACACGGTAGGACGGGGCAGCACGGCGGTGTCGGTCCGCTTGCATCTTCATCCTCGCAGATTGCTTAGTGAGGGCGACGTGGGTCCGGCGCCACACCTCCCTGGCCTCACGGTACCATTCCTCAACCCGGGGCACGTCGCTGGTAGTTGTGTCCAATGGAAAGAGAGAAGGGTGATATCCCAACACGCACTGAAAGGTAGACATACTGTATTAGTTTCAGGGTTAACTAAGGTGTTCAGACCGTATTCCACCCACATCAGATACGTAGACCATTCAGTTGGCTTATCCTTGCATAACAACCGTAACGCTTTAGGCACCTCTTGATTAGTTCTTTCTGCCAGACCATTAGACTGAGGATGATATGCGGACGTGAGACTTAAAGAAATGTTCGGTTTATTACAGAAGGAGCGGAACACTTGGGAAGAGAATTGAGGACCACGGTCAGAAACCATATCTTCTGGTATACCATAATACCAGAAGATCCAGGTGAGCAGCAACTCCGCCAGTTCCATAGCTGTTGGGAGAGCAACAAGATGACACATTTTTGAAAAGCGATCGACAATAGTGAGTATCACCGTGTTCCCCCGAGAGAGAGGGAGGTCGATTATGAAATCCATCGCTAGATGAGACCACGGGCGAGAAGGGATCGGCAGGGGATGGAGCAGTCCAGCTGGCGGTTGGTGTGACGACTTGAGCTGAGCGCAATCAGGACAGGAAGCTACGCACTGTTCCACCTCCGCTCTCCATCCAGGCCACCAATATCGCCGAGCCATTAACCAAAGTGTGGCAGAAGTCCCCGGGTGTCCAGAGCTGCGGGATGTGTGAACCCACCGGATGACTTTCTGTTCGCTTTAATGAGTCTGGCTTTTCTTCTCTGACCTCTATTATTAAGAAGGTGTTTTCAGCCTTAAAATGCATTGCATTTAAAATTGCTTAGTGTCCTACCTGTTGAAATATTCAGCCACAAAGTAACTGCACAGGCTTCTTGCTGTATGTATTCAGTTGCTGCAGCATGCTGTTTGTGAAAGCTGGATGTTAGCATTAACAGGCAAGGGTACTGAAAAAGTGGTCACTGCATGCATGATAAATGGTGATTAGTCAAGCTGTACGGACGATCTTGCTTATTCAGTTTTAAATTTATCCTAAAATGTTAGCAATGAAACTACCAATTCCAAAATACAAGCATTTTAAGCCAGACAATGTATTCTGTGAAATTCCTCACATTAAAAACTAATGTAGTAAATTGCAATAAAGCCAATAAATCTCATTTGCATGTTACGTTTATCTCATTTTCATGTAGGAGACCCAACACTAAAATATTAGACATTGCAGTACAGTTAAAAGTACCCTTTCCTCTGGGTTTTGTATAATTATAGCTGGCAAATAAGTATTCTATCTGTGATCCCAGTCAGCTTAGAATGAGGGTGTACCCAATAGGAATAACATTATTGACTAACATTAAAGAGTAATAATTGTAAGAACTGAAAAAGAATCAAATTTCATTATAGGGAAACCCTGGAGATGTTTACAGAACAAAAAAACAAAAATGCTTCTGGTGCTCATGTTTTTAACATCTGATATTTTTAGCAATCAAATTTTAGGTAGACTGGATTTCTCCTCTATTGCAAATAAAATACTTTAATATCAAATAAAATTTTTATTACTAGTGTATGGAAAAACACAATCTTTACAAAACAACAACTAAACATACAAAAATATATATTCAAATTTTAACTGTTTTCTGAATTTAACATAGCTATACCCCTAGGCAAAGTAAGCAACATAAATTCAATTATTATGCAAATGCCAGTCAATTATTTACCATATCGGGCAGAGCAACACAGATAAATCGGTTATTTTTCAATTTTGTTCTCACGCAGAGAATTGTCCCTCTGATATTTACATTGCTGCATGAAAGGTTGAGGAATGGTCCTTTTTTTCATTGGTATTTGCCACAATGCAAATAAACGCTTTCTACATGACTAATAACTTTATCGCATATTATGGAAAAATGCAAATTCTGCTCATAAAACCATTAAGCAAAGCCATTAACAGTATTTTTATTATTGGATGTATGTAATTTAACATGAAAATCATTCTTGTTATATAGCACATTATGACAAAGAACACTGCAAGTCTATAGACACAGGCCAGAAGCCAAATTTGAGGCCACCGCACCATCCTTACATTAAAATACACTGAATTCCCATCCATCCATTTTCTGTAACCATCTGTCCTATTCTGGCTCGCTGGGGGGTCTGCAGCCTATGGGCACAAGGCAGGGAATGACCCAGAATGGGGTGCCAGCCCATGGCAGAGCAGAGAGCGGCGCTCAGTAGGGGTCTGTTCATGATGTCATAAGCGGGAGGGGGCATATCCCTTTATTCTGATTTGGTCCAGGGGTTATGTCCATACTGTATATGGGGTCAGATGTGCTTGAACGATAGGGCCACATGGTGTGTATATGCTGATAAGGGACATGTGGCTTGGCAGATAGGGGGGGCGTTAAACTTTAATAGAATGAAAATATATTATATGTATTTATTAATGTGTTATTTTTAATTACATTTGATGGAATAATAAAAAACGTATAGCGGGATGAATGTAAATTAGCGCAAATACGCAGGCTGCAGCCATGTGCTGTTAGGAGTAGGCACATGCGTCCTGACACTTTCTGCACTTGAACTCATTATATTTAACCAACACGTTTAAAGAAGAAGAAAAACTTTATCAGTATTCACCAAAGTCGAAATGAGCGATCCACCCAGAATGCACTCGATCAGCATGTAGCGCATGCGTGTAGAGACATATCCCAGCATACTCTCGATAAGCCTGTAGTGCATGCACGCAGAGACACGACATACCTGTAACATATCCCAGAAAGCACTCAATAAGCCTGTAGCGTGACCGTCATCCATTGTGCCGTGAGACTAACAATCCGTTTAACCGATGGCCCTTTGTGTCATGACCTGCTCGTTCAGTCCTCCTGAGTGCCACGCCCCTCATTTACCTTGTGAGAATTCCTGATTGTTAGGGTTAGGGTGCTGGTTTGCCGTCTGTCTTTTATTTTATGTAGTCTCCGACAATAAAGCCCTTATTTCCCTGACTCCTTGGACTTTTCCTGCTCTGTTCCTGCTCTGTCGCCGCACGACATAACAAAATGACAGACCTCAAAAAGAAGCCTAGAGCCGGTGAGGAAAAGGTTTTCGCCCTCACCGATGAAGGGTACCTCGAGCTCACCGACGAGGTGCTCTACTGGCTGCGGGAGGATCCAGCTGCCTAAGCCCTCCCTTACCGGAGCAGGGACCTCCTGGAGGAGATGTCCCTGCTCGGTGACGCGCAACAGGCTCAAGAAGTTTGCAACAACCTACGGCGACTGAGAGAAAAGGCAGCGGAGGCTATGTTAAGGCAGGTGAACTATGACAGTGGACTACCATACAGCCCGCTGCCTGAAGCACTCCAGGTCTCAACAAAAGCCAGGGGAAAGAAAGAACAGCGGAAACTCCGGCAGGAGGAAGAGATACCGGGGATCTTCCTGGGAGCTACCCAGATCTCCGCAGTCTCCCCTGTCAGGTGTTGGAAAAAGCCCCTTCCGATTCTTGACCCAGCAGTGTTCACCCCTGAGGTCGTCACTGCTGCTTCACACAAATGGGTGCCCGAAGCCTGCACCAGCGCTGCTCCACTCCCAAATAACGCAGTGCAACTACCAGCCGCTATGCTGCCAGCGCCGGCAGCTCATCCCTTCCGGGGAATGTGCCTGGCCCTTAAAGGAAGAAAGAGCCTGTGGCCGGGGTGGAGTTCCCTGCTCCGCCCCCCGCAGTTCCTGCACCGGCAGTTGAGGCTCCGCCCCCCGCGGTTCCTGTTCTGCCTGACCTGCCCGCTCCTGTACTGCCTGCTTCTGTTATGCCTGACCTGCCTGTTCCAGACCCCCCAGTACCTGATGTTCCAGACCCGTCGGTACCTGATGTTCTAGACCCACTGGTAACTGATGTTCCTGACCCTCCTGTACCCGTTCCTAGGGGCCCAGCGGTTCCAGTCCCGGCAGTCGACGCTCCAGCCCCAGCAGTTCCAGTCCCGGAAACCGACGCACCTCCCCCCTTGATGCTTGACCTGCCTGGTCCCGCCTGCACCGGATGTTTTGGCTCTGCCCACACCTGCTCCGCCTGTCTCTACTCCAGCACTGCCAGCTCCCAGGACCCCATTCCCTGTCCCCGAGGAGGCCCTGGACTGCCCGATCACCACTCTTTTCCCCTTGGGGGAGGAGGAGCTTGAGTGGGACCCCTCGGGGATTTCCCTGATGGCCCCGATGGACCCCTCCGGAGAAGTGACTCTTTTGTCGCCACGACAAGACAGATCCTGGCTAGGTTCCCGCCTCTCAGTCTCCCGGAAAAGGAGACTGCCCCACCAGCCCTGCCCCCTGGCTTGCCCTTGGTCCCTCGGGCTCCTGCTCTGCGATCGCCTGTGGGGCCTCCGGCTTCTGTTTGGCAGTCGCCTGCAGTCCCCCTGGCTTTGGCTCAGGGGTCGCCTTCGGTCCCTCCTGCAGCACCTCGTCGGTCGACTGGAGTCCCACTCCCACCACCTCGTCGGTCGCCTGGGGTCTCCCCGCTCCGACTCGTTGATCGCCTATGCCTTCGCTGGCTGTGGCAGCACCTTCGCCTGTGGCGGCTCTTGCTCCCTCATCCCCTCCGCCAATTTCCCCTTCACTTTCCTCCTCACCTCCTTCACCAGTCCCTCTGCCTTCCTCCTCAGCCCCTCCGATGATCCCTCCTGCTCCCTCCTGCTCTGACTTTGCGGTCGCCTGCTGCCCCTGCAGCGCCCACTGGGTTTCCCTCGGGCTCCCCATTGTCCCCCGTCCTTTACCTTCCTGCCTCCTATGTCTGCTTCTCGTCCCTCTGTTTCTCCTCTGTTCACGCCTGGATTTTTTGTTCCGGTCATTGGTGTTCCCCCGTGTCTCCTTCCCTAGTGCCCCTGTGCCTGTTAGCCTTCCCTGTGTTCTGTCAGTGGTTGTCTAGCCTGTTGTTTCTGTGCCTGTTTTGTATGTCTGTCCTGCTGCCAGCATCTAGTTGACGATCTTGGTTTTGTTTCCCCAATCCTGCGTCTCCCTTGCCTGCTTCCTGAGTCCGTATCCTGCACGACATCACAGAATTACCGGACATCGGAAGAAGACGCCTCAGTTGACAGAAACTGAATATGGCGATCTAGTCAGTGAAGTGCTATAGTAGTTGCAACAACCAGAGGTCCAAGAGGACCCCACAGCTCGCGCACTGGCCACACACACGGTGGACGTCATGGGGGTGATTTTCCAAACAAAAGACAGGTTCCTCACACAAGAGGTGCAACTAAACTTGCAGCAGCTCCGAAGTATAGCAGCGGAGGCAAATCTACAGCAGATAGTTCTGGACAGAGGACTCCCAATCCTGAACCCAGCAGTGTTCACACCGGAAACCTCTTCTGCTGCCCCGGGGGGCATTCCTGCAACTTCGCTACCTGCACCAACGCACCCCTTTGACAAAACACGCCTGACTATTTAAGGGGCCAGAGCAGTTATGGATGCAATTCCGCAGGGGCAACGCCAGCTTGCTAGTCCCAACAGCCGATGTTCCGGCCCCAGTGGCTCCAGTCCCGGTGGCTGACGCGCCTTCCTGTGGGGCTCCAGTCCCAGCGGCTGACACACTGCTGGGGTCTAGTACTGCCGGCTGATGCGCCGCCCACAGAGGCTCCAGTCATGGCGGCTGATGCAACGCCCAGCAAGGCTCCAGTCGTGATGGCTGAAGCGTCGCCCTCTGAGGCACCTGCTATGACTCCGTCCTCCAAGGATCCTACTCCGCCCGTCCTTATTCGGCCACCTCCTGCTCCGCCCGAGGTCCCGGCGCCTCTGCCTCCTGTTCCGCCCAAGGTCCCAGCCATAGCTCAGCCCACAGAGGCTCCAGCTCCAATGCCCCTGGCTCCTTGTCCTGAGGAGGTCCCCGACCTTCGGACTATCACTCCTCCTCCCTTAATTTCTTCTATATATGTTTATTTATTTTGTACAACTGGTTATAGCATGACCATAGGTGTTTTCTGAGACTCACAGTTCTGTATATTTTAGACATTTGCAGTTCAGCTCTGTCCATGTTTTAAAATAAAGCATTGAACGGCTTCCTGACCCCAAGAACTTCATGAAGATCTCCCCTGTGATTTGGTGATTAGCCTTATAGGTCTGACCTTTCCAGTTTGACAAACGATTCCTGGGACTACTGCAGCCTTTAGCTTACTTGTCCAGTCCCATAGTCAGAGCCTGCCTGGTTTATGAAGTGATTATAGAAGAAAAAAAATGTTAAAAAGGTTAAAAAAGAGTGTATTGCCCTAACTCTTGCTGATATAGACTGCAAGGTCTAGATTTAACAATTTAAAGCAGTGTTTCCCAACTTGATCCTCAGGGACCCACAGACAGTCCACATTTTTACTCCCTCCCAGTTCCCTGTCGGCCAGTCCACATTTTTGTCGACATTGTACTGTGATCAAGGAAAGAGCAAAAACGTGGATTGTCTGGGGTCCCTGAGGACCGGATTGGGAATCTCTAATTTTGAGATTTATTTATGCTCAAAATGCTTGATTTTCTATTTAACATTAAATATGTTGAGGAAGTGTGTTAAGTGCCCTGGGCAGCAGCTCACATGTGTCACGTCAGGAAGAAACGGAGCGTCTGTACAAACATATTAAATACATTTAATATTAAACTGCATTAACAAGTTAAAACACACAGATTTTTGTGGGGGAGGGGTATGCGATGTGTCTCAAATGCCCATATGCATAATCTAAGCCAGCTTTTTGGACAATTTCGAATAGATGTCAATACCAACATCATACCAGAGATATCCAATTTTCTTCCGATGAGCTATTTAAAGACATTTTCAAATCATTGTTTTCCAACTTTCCATAACCACTCCAAAGCAATAATTGATCCCTGAATTACAACCTTAATACCCAAAATGGCCACCTTACTAGGTAAACCTAGCTAGTACCGAGTAGGACACAGTTTTGCCTCCAGATCAGCTTCAAGGGTAAACAAGCTCTTATTTTTTGCGCTTGTGGCTTAGCAGTCTGGCCATTCTCCTCTGACCCCTCTTATTAACAATGTGTTTTTGCCTACTTAAATGCCACTGACTACGTGTTTTTTTATTGCTCCAATCTCTGTGCACTCTAGACATTGTGAAAATCCCAGGAAGGTGGCTGTTTGTTATGTTCCGGAACCAGCACATCTGGCACCAACAGTCAGGAAGTAGGTTAACAAAGGTTAACGTAACAATATCACAGTGCTTTTGATATTATGTTCTGCTGAATTGGAATCATTGCCCATAAACTGCAAGCTGTTCTATTTTCCCTGAAGTTTGTCTCTTTTATTCTGGTTGGCGTATATATTCCGGCATAGACTCCAGTGTGTGTGAAGTGTAGCATCGACTATCTGAGCAGATAACAAAGGCGGAAGACACCTATCAGAATTGCCTGCTTATCATCTTAGGCGAGTTACAGGTTACATTTGAGTGAAGATCTTCCAGTAAAGACTGCACATCCCATGTGCCTACTAGGGAAGGGAAAACAGTTGATTATTGCTATAGTATAATCAAAGAAGCATTCCATTCCACCCACTGTATAGCTCTGGGACACTGCAACCATACTGTACTCTACCTCATCCCTAAGTTCAGGCAACAACTAAAACCAGCTAATCCTCCTGGACCCAGAATGAAAACACAGACTAGTCCTTAGACGAGCTACTGAGGTACCTGACTGAATATTTTCAGGCTTGCAACCAGCAACCTAGACAAACACAAAGCCACTGTGACATCATACATCAGCTGTAGAGGTGACTGTAGACTTTAGAAGGGAAGTGGGCTGAAGGTGAAGACCTTCAGATACTTCAGGACTGCATCCTCTCAAATTCTCAAATGGGAGAAATAAACAGACTCCATTATAAGAAAGGATGTGCTTCCTGCAGCACTTGGAAAACTTCAAACGTCCACACGCAATGATGACACATTTCCACACAGCCATCCTGACATCATCACTGCTTCTCTGGGTCGGGTATACCACAACATGGAATGGAGCCAGACGCATCCAAGAAGCAAGCAACCAGGATCAGTGGTGACCTCTCAGACCTGGCCCACTGCCTGTTTCAGCCTCTCCTTTCTACGATGGGATTTTGATCAGTCAAAAGCAGCTCTTTAAGACAATTTGCTTCTTTTTTTATGTGGTGGTACTCTAAACAAGTACACTTTATACTGGCAATATCCAGCACCACACCATAGATTGCATGCACTTTTATCTATTTGTTTTTATTTACTATTTAGTGTTGTTTGTAAGTTAGTCAAACATTAACTGAACCTCTTGACCCTGTCTGCATATTGTATGTATTGAGTTTCAGCCACTGACTTGCGGTTTAGACTAGCAGATTGTCCATTATATAAATGTGTGTGTGTGTGTGTGTGTGTATGTGCAGATGGAGTCCTCTGGTTGTGTACTTCTTGAAAGGAGTTAGGAAGTATTACAAAGGCAGAGTTTCATTCTTCAGGCTTCATGAGGCCAATCTTTTTCCATCTGAGTGTTTGACCCAACTTCTAACACAAAGTACAACCACCTGTGATAGACCAGATCAGAGCTCCCTGTTAGACATATGAAGGAGGTGACAAAATCACTTCACTGACATATACTTTATATCTTCAACAAAAAAATGGTTCTTGATATCAGTATTGCTAGGGAGGCCTACTGTGCAAGTTTCTAGTTAGCCTGAATTTCTATGAACCGCACAGAGAGACATCAAACACTCATACCTCGCAAAGATAAAAGGACCCCTGCTTGTTTTAATGAGATGGGCCAACTACACAATCATTAGCTATCACAAAGGGAAGATTTTGATGTTGTGTTTCCGCATTTGACACTACCTCTGAAGCTGAAATTCTATGGGATTAATATTTCATGCCCTTAGCCAAATAGCTTTACAAAATGTAATTCTGAACTCTCAAATTGACGACCTTTTTAAAGACCCACTTATGAATAATTTCTGAAGTAAAACATCCTGAAGCTATAGATTGGAGGATTGAGGAGACACGTTGGATGATGACTCTATTAATCTGAAGTAGGAACAGAGGAGAAAAGTAAAAAAGAAACTACACCGATATCATCTCATAATTAACAAAGTAAACAAACAGTATGATTGTAAATTTCAAAATGATCAGAGTCAGAAATACATCTGTGTGCATTTATTTATTTCTAAGTTAAAATTTTCTGGTTTTGTCTCCGGACTGCACTGCCTGAAATCCGTATACCTCTCTGAACACTTGGAACTTTGACTGTATGGTTTTAAATTACAATCCTGCCAAGTTAATTTCTGTTTTTTTATGTGCATGTCTGTTTGGAAGAGACGTGTTTTACAATGAAGGCAGTGCCTGTAGAAGGTTTGGAGAAGTTCAGTAAAAATCATTCTGCTGCAAAGACTCAAGTCAGTAAAAAATAATCTGGCAATCCTGAAATGAAACAATCATTTCATAAAATATTCATTTGAAAAGGTAGAGAGCAGAAAAACATCCATCATTGTTCAGCATAATGACTTTTATTTTATCATTGTCTATATTTGTATTATTAGTTTACTATGGGAGGTAAATGGTCTACAGTAAAAATCACATTAAACACCAATTGTCATTAACATGAAAAGTATTGCAAATGCACAGCTTTTATTTTTTTGCTTATGCTAAAATAAAAATTTAAATGTTTGTTTTTCATGGGTGGCCCAGAGCATATCTCAGGAAAAATAGGGTACAAGGCAGGGAACACCTTGGGTGGGATTCCAGTCCATCATAGGACTGCTGTCATCAGGTGAAAGCGGGAACACGAGGGCCGGAAAGAGAATCCCACGTGGCGAGATGGGATTCAGACCATCAGCCCTGACCCTAACCCTAACCCTAACCCTGGAGGTGTGAGGCAGCAGAGGTGCACCCCCCCCCCCAACACACACACTGTCAGAAAGTACCTTTGAGGGTCCAATTACATGTCACTGGGGCTGTACCCTCTATGGTCCGTCAGTTGTACCCTTGCTGTAAGTAAAAGGTACAGTAATCGATTCTGAGAAACATTTTTGTACCATTTTGTACAATAATGTTGATTGTACCTTGGGGTACAAAGCTGTGTCAGGGCTGTACCCTTATTTCTGACAGTGCAAGGCACTGCATCCCCTCTAGCCTTTTTTGTTCCTGTTTAACCAATTTAACCACACTTCAAAATGATGAGACACACAAATGATGCGAGATATGCTGCTCATCTGAAATCTACATACAGTCACATGGCATCACTGGCCTGAAATCGCTTTCCTGGATGCGTGGTTACGTTACCAGGGCACCATACTGTGCTGTCTTATGTCACATAAATGCATCAGTCAGTGTGACAGACAGGAAGTTGACTCTGACCAAGACAAGCATGAGGAAAGTGGAAAAATAAAGGCTCTGTGCTTTTGCACGTCTCAAGCTCATTGGCAGCATAAAAATATATCCACCTTTTCCATCAAAGACCAGCCAATAGGACGCAGCCTGGGGGTGGAAGAGGGTTTCTATACCAATAGGAGTGCAGAACACTAAATTCCTTGCCTTGTGTGCAAATGTTGTTGTTAATTAGTCATAACTTATTAAGTTTAAATGAAGGGGTGGTAGATAAGCCACAAGAAAGCAAAGAGCTCCATCCTGAGGTACAGTGCTTGATGTTACTGCAACTCCGGAGCCACAACTCTGACACCCTGCCTTGGTGGTTGTTAACCACCCCCCAACTTTCCTGGTCCTCTTCCAGGTCATAGCTATAATGAACTTTGTGGTGCGGTACTGACCCGACAAACAGCCCGCTCTTGGGCTCCATCACAAATACATCCACCTTTTCCATGAGACACTTGGAATCTTGTCAACAAGTTAAGAGCTTATCAATGTGCTCTGTGGTTATATGCAGAGATGGACATAACTGGAACGCAAGAACGCAGTCACCTTTAAAAACGTGCGACAATGGATTGTTTGTAAAAGCACAACTGCGTACTTAACTCATTATGGTTACTGCTCCGAAATACAGAAAAAAAGATCATTTCTGTGTGCCTCTCATTTTGTGAACACAGTATTTAGTCATCATGAAAGGACAGGAGTTGTATTTTGTACCCTTGTGACAATCTTCAAACATTTCTGATGGATATAATTGAGGTCAATGAGAACAAATTTTCCCATAAATTAGCAAACATAGTTAATATCCCATGGGAAGTTTTCTTGTTTTTTTTAGTCCAATAAGGTCACAAATTTCTTCAATCCCCCTGCATCTCCCAGTCCCTGTCCCAGAAGGGGATCCCCTTTCCCTTGACCCCTGTGTTAGAAGCTGGGAACTGTCCTGTCTCCCACATTTTTCCCACAGTATCCATTTCCAGGAATCTTTTATTCCCAGCAACCACAAGGCTTTGCTCTGGTGTCTAAGGATTGGCTCGTGCTAAACGTGTAAAGTGAAGAGCACATCTTCCCTCCCGGGAGGGTGGGGGTTGGGGGGTTGGGGTATACTTCTGGAAGCTTACCAATGAGGTCCAAAGGTCATCTGTATTCAGAGGCATCCTGCAGGGAAGTGTAGGCAAGTAAAAAAAAATACACACACAAAAAAATCGTTTTCCCTCTTTAGTCTTAGATTTCAACTGAGATGCAGATTTGCAAGATGCAAAGAACTTTCATTCATCTTGTGTCTTTGTTTTTGCAGATTACGTTCTCATCACTGTTATTAGGGTTGCTGAACATCCCCAGGGAAAGAATTTTTGTCTTCTGTATCGGCATTTATTTATTTACTATTTACTTTGCAATCTGCAATTAGCAAGTAATTGATGAATTTAATTATTGCCATTAAGGAGAAAAAGTTTACTGTATCAGACAAGTTTGATATCACATATCACATTGTTCCCGGGCATTACAATATTAATAAATAACTGCATGCATAAATAACTGGCGAGTTCTTTTAAAATTCCCTGGAAGTGTACTCATGAAAACAGAATGTCACCTCGGTTTTAAATGTGCATTTACAGCAGGCCATTCCCCCAGATTCTCTCTAAGTTTCAGGTCCTGAAAGGAAAGACAATGAAAAATGCATCAGTCACTTTGGTTTGTCTCTGGAGTCATCATTAAAAGCCAATTCATCTGTCCTTCTTTTGCAGCGCTGCCTTTGGCCCCATCTGACAAACCCCCCCGCTTGCCCCCGCCCACCACAGATGCAGCATGCGCTGCCTGCTCGTGGCCCCGGGCATGGACTGCTTTCAAGCAGATCGCCCGGACCCATTACGACCAGCTCTTAAATGCTAACACACATGCCCATGGCTTTTCATCTCCAACGCATGTTCACACAGGCCAAAGTAAACACGCACTCGCCTCTAAATATACACGATGTACATATCACATTCAGATACACTCTGCCATCTGTACACATTCAGCTAATAAACATTCTGCACACACACTTAAATCTGTATACATATAACTAGCTGCACAAACATACATACAGTACACCTCAGTACAAATAAAGACTTCAGTATATAGACACAAACTCCAAATCAAACACACACGCGTGTGCACACACACAGAGCTCAGTACACATAAAAACTAATAAATAATCATTTCATATAATATTGAAAAACTTGAACAGTTCACTACATACAGGGTTGTCAACCGTTTGTAAATTTAGGGAGAGTCCATATTAAATTCAGCCAGTCCATCCATTCATCCATCCATTTTCAGAAACGGCTAATCCCAAAGGGGGGTCGCGGGGGGCACCGGAGCCTGTCCTGGGAACAATGGGCGCAGGCGGGTACCAACCCTGTGCCGTCGCCAACACGACACAGGGTGCACACACACACACACACACACTCACACAACTACAAGGCCAATTTAGATAAACCTGTACATTAATTTGACTGTGAAATCTAAAAAATGTAAAAATAGGGTGTCAGTAAAAAATGTGGCATGTTGGTAAAATCAGAAAATTAAGGTTGGCATTCCTGGATTCATACAAACATACATCTGCATGATGTAAGTGACACATTCTGGTATGGAGTATTGCTATATGTCTGCTGTCATTACTTCATTATAGTAAACGTGTATAATAGCCGAACTGCAGAAAAAACTCCAGTAGATTTTCACTGCAAGTTTGCATGAGATTTATTCTCTAAGCTGTGATTCCACAGGCTCAAGCAGACTGCACAACATCCCCCCCCCATACATCTCAACTGCCCCCACACCCCACCCCAGCCCTCACCCCCAGTTCGCTTTATTTTCCGTGAAGTCATCGGGAACGAACAAAGATGCCATAAAATGTCACTTTAGGCCCCCCCGCTGGTGGCACGGTGGCGCACCGAGAGATGACATATTGAAGCTCTTTAGATCCCAGTTGCTGTTTAATGAGCTTTAATGTGCCACTGACTCTAAATGGGAGACCCCAGTGAGAATGCGAGCCCTCCCAGACTCCACTCTGATGTGACAGCTGGGGACAAGCTCTTCCAGTGCATACCAAAGCGGTCCTGGCTTGGCAGCCTGCCGCCAATCTGCCACCGTGCCGTGCACTTGTGACTGCGCTGCCTTCGGTGTCACGTGTGCACTGACGTTCTGGGACTGCATTAGCCAGAATGTTTGCAGGTCTAAACCTGCACGACTGTACTCGTGATTCATTGTAATCATATGCCTGTCCAGTACTCGTTGGCAGCTATGCACTTATCATATGTCACATGATGCATAAATGCATGTTTAAGCATAATTGTGGGTGTGTGACTTTGAGTATGAATGTGATTACCAATGTGTGTGTGTGTGTGCGCGTGTGCGTGTGTGTGAGTGTGAAGTGGTGCTTTGGGAGTTTAACTGATGTGAAACACACCGCCTCTCTGATCTCAGTGGCAGATCCAAGAGATTGGACGACCACCATCCGCGGGGTGCCTGTCGTTTAAAAAATGGCATTTGCTCTCTCCATCCAACGCTGACTGATTGCATGACCCCAAGGCAAATCTCCCTGCCACAGATTTGCTCAGCTGGTAAATGAGAACAAGCAGTCAAACTTGATAAACTGTGAAATCCCCTCTTCCTGGCCCACGGCCATCCATCTATTCCTCAAATATTAGCTAGCACCGACAAACCGGTGAAGAAACGGTCACGTGGCTGCATTAGCCAAAACTGCTACTGGAATGTAAATGATGGACGCTTAAATCTTTAATGTTGCTGGATCGCCGGCGACATTAGCCGAGCAAGTCCTGCTGAATGATTTACAATGGAATGGAGGGATGTTGGGCTGTCATCCAGTTGCAACTTGGTCCTGGGTGCTGCAGTGACACGTGGGGATCAAGAATTTCCTTTAAACTTTAAAGATAGGCCCAATAAAGCTCTGCTGTCAAAATATATTTCACTTTTTTGGGATAGTGGAACAGGCTGCATGCAGGGGGCCTGTAACACATGGGCTTACAGGTCTCAACTAACTCTTTTTAATAAAATTTCATACCTCCAATTCTCCCCGGTCAACAACTGTTATCGTTGCCACCTAAGGTGACCAGTGACTACCTACTCCATGTGAGGGAGAAGAGTATGAGCTAGGACAGGGTTTGAAAACTACCATTTGAATTAAAAAGACCTGAATTTCACTTTAGCATGGAGTTCTTGCTGTGTGCTGATTGGCCAGTCTCCCATAATCATGCATGTGTGACTAATGTTAATGTGAAACAGCTGGATGAGTCTTTCAATCAAGGAAACAAACCAGTAAAAGCACAAGAACAATTTAAGTAATTAGTTTAGTCTTTTAGTTTTTAAGTTTTAAAGTTTGAAATAGTTCATAATGACCCCCCTGACGTGGATTAGATGGTCACCCTAGTGCCACCCCACGTTTTCACAAGTTTTAATGTTGCCAGTCTCTCACACCCTGTACAATAACTTTCAGTGAAATAGTTAATGAGATTCTGACAACTGAAATAGCCCAGGGACCATATAGTCTGACTATGACTCTTTGTCTCTGCTTGCATGTAACTGACGGTTCTAGATCTGAGATCTGTTCGGATCATTCATATGACTGTTTAAGACAGGACACGGAACCACAGCTTCAGCTTGGTTAACAGAAAATTAGAAGACGCCATGGCTGGAAGCGAAAACCCAGCCAAGCTCCGGTGACCCATTTACCGTGATGACTGACACGTCAACAACGAGATGTTTCCGGCAGTCCGTATTTGGGCAGCGATGAAGATAAAGCACCTCTCGGCCGACAATGGAAGCAGGAGGGTCACTCCTGCTTATCCTCTTTCTAGACAATGTCGTAAAATACACAGACCATGTAAGCTGGTGCAAGGCTGCATTGCTTCCCAGAGGTACCTGGGATGTCGATCTCATCCTTTGCACAGATTGGAAGCCAAGATTTCATAGAGATAAAGACCAGAGGATTACCACTGCCCTAGTGCATGTGTGTGTGTGTGTGTGTGTGTATTTATATACCGATCAGCCATAACATTAAAACCACCCGCCTAAAATTCTGTAGGTCCCCCTTGTGCTGCCAAACCAGCTGTGACTCATCGAGGCATGGACTCCATAA
This sequence comes from Hippopotamyrus pictus, assembly GCA_026781145.1. Classification (NCBI taxonomy): domain Eukaryota; kingdom Metazoa; phylum Chordata; class Actinopteri; order Osteoglossiformes; family Mormyridae; genus Hippopotamyrus; species Hippopotamyrus pictus. Next base: position 4,697,684 of record JAODLC010000002.1, read on the forward strand.
GACCTCCAAAGGCGTCCTGTGGTATCTGGCACCAAGACGTCAGCGGCAGATCCTTTAAGTCCTGTAAGTTGTGATGTGGGGCCTCCCCGGATCAGACTTTGTCCAGCACATCCCACAGATGCTCGACTGGATTGAAATCTGGGGAACATCTTTTTTATGTCCCTCAAACCATTCCTGAACAATTTTTGTACTGTGGAATGGTATATTATCCTGCTGAAAGGAGCCACTGCCTTCAGGAAATACAGCTGCCATGAAGGGGTGTACTTGGTCTGCAACAATGTTTAGGTTGGTGCTACGTGTCAAAGTAACATCCACATGAATGTCAGGACCCAAGGTCTTTGAGCAGAATATGGCCCAGAGCATCATACTGCCTCCGCCAGCTTGTCTTCTTTCCATAATGCATCCTTGTGCCAATACTTCTCCAGGTAAATGATGCACATGAACCCAGCCATCCACAGGATATAACAGAAAATTTGACCACCTTCTTCCATTGCCCTGTGGTCCAGTTCTGACGCTCACGTGCCCATTGTAGGTGCCTTTGGTGGCAGACAGGTGTCACCATGGACACTCTGACCAGTCTGGGGCTATGCAGCCCCATACGCAGCAAGCTGCACTGCAGTGTGTGTTCTGACACCATTCTATCATAGCCAGCATTAACTTTTTCAGTAATTTCTGCTACAGTACTGTAGCTTTCCTGTGGTATTGACCCAGGCGGGCTAGCCTTAGCTCCAAACCGCACATCAATGACCCTTAGATGCCCGTGACCCCACCAGTGATTCACTGGTTGGCCTTCCTTGGACCAGTTTTGGTAGGCGCTGACCACTGCATGCTGAGAACACCCCACAAGACCTGCCGTTTTGGAGATGCTCAGATACAGTCATCTAGCCATCAAAGTTTGACCCTTGTCAAAGTCACACAGATCATTAGTCTTGCCATTTTTTGCTGCTGCCAATGCATCAACTTCATAAACTTACTGTTCACTTGCTTAAATATATAATGGTGCACACACACACACACAGGTTTGTAATTATATTGTTGTGGGGACTCTCCATTCAAAAACTGTATTCCCACCATGATGACCTTAACCCCTACCCAGCCCAATCCTTAACTGTACATAACCAAACAAAATCTGCTTTTGGCATTTTTTTTTTTTTTTTTGATTGCATTCACAGACCTAAAAATGGTTCCCACAACATAAAAATTACAGGTTTTTATTACATTGTGATGGACATTTGGACACACAGACACACACACATTGAACATGCCTGAGACCAAGAGGTTGCTCTTCTCATGACTGGGTTGGCTTCCATACAGTCTAGATGGGGCCGTTTCATTTTCTTATGAGCGGTGATTTTTCTGATGGTTCAGTTCACTGTTGATCCCTGTGGCAGCAGATCACGCATCAGAGAAATGAGAGTAGAAACTGTGATGAAGGAGAGTTTAATGCTTATCAAATGCTGTCTGACGGCAGACGCAAAGCAGGCAGAATGTCGTTGTCGTCTGTTCGTTTTCTGTCTTTTATTTTGAGGGGACAGATGAGTGATTGAGCATCCCACGATGAAATAGGGACAATAACATTCTTCCTTCAAATTGGCTGGGGGGGGTCCTGGCATATTCACTGAGATCAGAATGGGCCGTTGTTTGCCGTTTCAGCTTATTATGACTCACACGTGTTAATGGAGAGCGTGTGTTCGTGCATGCATATGTGTGTGTGTGTGTGTGTGTGTTGCTATACTTTGTTGCCGCCTCAGTTCAGGAGACCTGGCATGATAAACTGCCACATTTTCATCTTTGCATGTCATAAAGTTCACGCTGTGAGATGCTTATGAGTAATTTCCCGAATGCCACTGTTCGCTTCAGCTTCTGATAAATGTAGTCATTAAGTTTGTGCATTGTGATCCTGGCTCCTGGCAAAAGCACGCAGTTTACTAAACAGCGTGTTGTCTTCGGGGATGCCAGGAGATAAAACATTATGCCTCTTCCTAAGATGTGTCGGGGGCCTGATGTGCTCAGAGACTGTTACGGCTGAGTTTGGGGAGAGCAGAGGGGAAAAACACCTTTTACTGGGTATTTCTCTTAGCGACAGGATCAGTAGGCTTAGGCCAGTGTGAGGCGCTGCACTGAATACGAAGCCATCAGATCCAACCACGGAACAATAGGGTAAAATGTCTCATTTTCATGCTGTGCAATCTTTTTTTGACAAGTTGTTCTGCAACCTTTTCATATGTAGCTTGGGTGAATGAAGGCACTGGTTTTTGTTCAGCCTGCATGGAATTACAAAATGGTCCAGCCTGTCAATGGCCAGAAGGACTGACCCAAATACCGCGGGAGTGATGTTTGTGTTTTTTAATTTATTCATTTATAATTCCCTCAGTGCATCAGGTTTTAATTATTCATCTGACTTTTTTTCATCTGTTTTTTTCTGATTTTAGTCCCTATACAGTCATTTACAATTCCCTGGTGTGACTATATTTAATTATTCATCTGGCCATTCGCAACTGAGAGCGGTTTCTGTCGGATTAACGCATGTTCTTGTGATTCACATCCATTCTATGCTTTGCTTTCTTCTTACACAGAATGTTGTGTGCCCCCGCTTGGAACCCGCTCGCTAGCACGGCTGACTTGCATACACCTGACAGACTAATGAAGCAGCCAAGGACCATGACTGCGTTCGGGACTCACCTTTCTCGCATTTGAGATCCATCCTTAATCTGCTCTGTAGCTGTAGGACTCGGGTACAATCGTGAAGCACTTGGACTTCCTGGAAGACACCAGATATTTTTGGCCACTGAAGTATCTATCTCCATGAAAAGGCGATAAATAAATAGACAAGTTAAAAAGATGTTCCTCCACTGGCATCCAGGAGCTTAAGCAGTAAGGGGAATTCATTGACTGTTCATCAAGTGTCAAAATTTCCATAACTTGTAAAAAGTGGCATAGCAGATAACCTCCACATGTCGTAACTATTGCTCTGCGTGTTTCTTGTTTGTTTTATTAGGGTTAGGGTTAGGATGTTTTTTTTAGGGTTAGGGTTAGGGTTAGGATGTTTTGTTAGGGTTAGGGTTAGGATGTTTTTTAGGGTTAGGGTTAGGGTTAGGATGTTTTTTTAGGGTTAGGGTTAGGATGTTCTTTTAGGGTTAGGGTTAGGTTTAGTATGTTTTTTTAGAGTTAGGGTTCTAAATCAGTGTTTCCCAATCCAGTCCTTGAGGACCTACAGACAGTCTATGCTTTTGCTCCCTACTGGAAGATGGAAGGGAGCAAAGATGTGGACTGTCTCTTAGGGAGCTGGGAGAGAGCAAAAACAAGGATCGGCTGTAGGTCCCCAAGGACTGGGTTGGGAAACACTGTTCTAGATTAGTCTTTGCTTGAGAAGGGCACCTCTACACTCTTTCCCTTCAGGAGACCCGGTCTCCCCATCATTAGCTGGCTGGTATTTCCTTATTCCCTCATTCCCTTATTCTCTGCTGTTAGCCTGCTCACTGAGTTCTTGAGCTTGGAGTGAGGAAGCACATTTAGAGGAACAACTGAAGTTACTGAGCAGGAAGCCACACCCCTATTACGCAATTGGCTCAGCCTTGATTGTAGTACTGGAGACCAACTATAAAATGGTTATTTTTACAAGTCAAATAAGCTAAATATTCTTATATAATTAACAAACTTAAACATTAGAGAGAAATTATTTTTTCAAGTACACATATTTATGCCGCAGAGAAACACTGAATGTATGTAAATAGAACATTAAAATAATTTCTTTCTATGGGAGAAACTGAAATACAATATTTTTTATCTTTCTTGCAGCCTGGACACTGAATCAGATTCAGGCTATAATTTCATTCTTTTCATAGTTCAACATATCACAGGAAGCCCAGAAAATTGTATGATATTGCTCTGATCTCCGTCTTCGCAATGTAATTACTTTGGCCAAGACATGCATAACTGTACATAAAAGGAGGAGCTCCAGTCTGTTAAAAACTTTAAATATTTGAGAATTCAGAAACAAACTTGCTATCAATGTCATTAAATATAAGTAATTCCCTTTGTAACTACAAGCAAATTAAAAATCTTTAAAAAAATGAACAATATCTTTACATCAAGTAGCTGAATACTAAACTACATTCTGAAGCATAAATTTAGGTTATGACTTTCTGCTTCATTTGAGCCCCTTTGAGTGACGGGGGTCTTGCTTGGACAGACACTCACCATTGGAGGCCACTGAGTCACGTCCCTTGCTAAAGCTTGGAAATATACTACGAATTCACAGCTTCTGAAAATGTGGTGTTTGATGCTTGATGTTCCACTTGAATGACACCTACTGTATAGAGGTTTAATATCCCATTATGTAAATGTCCATGTGCTTTGAATGGGTCTACATAACAGGTTTTAGGGCATGTCTCAGTTTATTTAAAATAAATGTCTAGTTCTCCGTTTACGTGAAATAAATGATTAATAAGAAATTTTCTCCAAACTAGTGATAAATGAAGTCAGTGGATGATACGGTGTTTTTGGCATTTATAAGCTCAGGGCAGGATGATGTTTCAGTTACTAGAGCAGGTTGGGCCAGCAAAATTGCCCATATTATAGCCCTATCTGCGCACTGATGATTACACACTAACCATACAAAGGAACCCTGAAACATCAACCAGATGGAGTGAAAGGGAAGTCTAATCTGAGTTGTCCAGAAACTACCACAATTACAAAGTTAACCTTAATTTACGATAATGCCAGGATATTCATGTAAGCCTACAAACCCAGTTGGTAATTCCTGAACATTAAAATGGTCAAGCTATGGACTCTGATTCCACCATTATGAGACCATCCTGTTGCATCACAAAACTTCACCCATATTTCCTCTTTTTTCTGAAATTTGCATAATTGCCTGCATGAAGAAGTCACTACTGCTACTACACCCCAAAGGCTGTTGAAGGCTCTGGTCTCGGATGTGGCTCTGCTATTAAACGCTGTAATTCAGTGAGGAGAAAATAATAGATCTGTCAAAAGCCTCATGCTCGAGGTACTATCACTCATGCTGGTCCTTTCATAAGTGGTGTGGTGGTGGTGGTGGCGGTGGAGGGGGGGAGTGACTAACCAAAAAGAGGTGTTTACAGTATATCATGTTTTAGGCTGCTGCATCTGGATGTTCCATTGATGTTAAGCACTATGGTTTGTGAGTTGGTGCATGTATGAGTATGTATCTTTGGTAGTCTATTGTTTTTGTATCTCTTTCGAGACTCCCAATTACAGCACATATGACTGATGCCTCCAGATGACATAATCATCAGGTAAATCAACACTGCATGGGTTATTGGAGGCTACTCAATCCATCCATCCATCCATCCTTCCATTTTCTGTACAACCTGTACTATTCAGGGTTGTGGGGGGACTGGAGCCTATCTTGGAGGCTATGGGTGCAAGTCAGGGCAACAATCCAGGATGAGATGCCATCCCATCACAGGGTGCACTCACACACCATTCAATCACACATCCACACCCACTGGCAATTTGATAACTCCAATTAACCTCAGCGTGTTTTTGGTCTGTGGGAAGGGGGGCAGGAGTACCCAGAGGAAACTCCACGACAACAAGCAAACTCCACACACATGGATCCGTGGCGGAAACTTCAGCCCTGGTCCCAGAGGTGCCCCGATACATTTCAATGTTTTAAAATTAAAAATGAAATCATTTACAAATGTATATATACATTTTTAAAGACATTCACATGAGGTAATTGATGGATTCAGTTTATTTTGCATATTGTGATGGTGATAAATTGAGTTAACTTGGAGAACACATAATTTACAATCAGTGGATTGGTTTAACCCAGTAGTGGAAACCCTCGACAACAACAAAATGTCAAGGACCTGATAAGGAGTGGGAGGTACCCTTTGCTTTCCAAATATCTTCAGTCTTACTTAGAATGCTGCTCTGAACAGTGTGCAATGAAATCCTGGACCTTCCTTCAGGAAGAAAAGCCTCCAGTTCCTTGAGGGATGAAAGAGATGGAAATCAATTTCGCATTCTAGAACTTCCCCATCTGTTTCACTCCAGAATGTCCCACAAAGGTTCAGCAAGGTTTAGATGTGCTGAGTGATGAGGCCATGGAAGGCACTTTCATCCTGGTGCTCATGAAACCACTCCTGAATTTGTTTGGCAGTGTTTATGGGGGCATTATCATCTTGTAAAATGGGACCCTCATGAGGCAATGATGTTCTCACCGTAGGGTGCACCTGGTCCTGTAAAATGGCTTCGTATTCCTTGGCTATTATCCGACCATGCAGAGCAATCATCAGATCTAATAGCTCCTGGAAGAAAGCTGCCCATGCAATTATGGATCCCCCACCATGTTTAACAGTTGGCATCAGATGTTGTGGGCATCTTTTGGCTTTCTCTAAAAGTAAACCCGTCTGGATTTTGGAAAGAACTGTGAAAAATAACTGCTCATTTTTAGTCTCCTTATACCAGGTTCTATGCCTTTGTGTAGTGACCTTGGATACAAGTAGTTTCCAAATGATTGCAAATAATCATTTGGATAAATTATACCCAGATAAATTGTAGTTTTGTGAAGATTAATTTGAGACTGGGTTAGAGAAACTCCCCTAATAATCCCCTAGTCATTTTTGTGGATATCCTTTTGTGGTATGCCAGTGAGCCTTGACATATGACCACTGCTTTTTTGTTTTTGTTGTTTCAGCAGTTTGGTCATGTTCAGCATATTACAATGTTACCATTTTTGATACAGTTTCTCTTAGTGTATTAAATAATTTTGCAGGTTTTGCAGCAACTCTTTGCAAATCTATTAATTGTTTTGATTTAGTTATTTTACAGCTAAATTTCATTGCAATTTCTTTTCATATAAGGCCCTAATTTAACAATCTAAAGCACATTGTCAGAAGTTGAAGGTGCAAGTACTCATAGCGTGTGGCTAACCCACTTCTGCTAGTTTAATGGCAGAAAAATAGTCCCAGGCGCATGGTCCAAAATGGTTGTTCTTAGTGTCGTAGGAAACACTTTACTTGACAAGGAACAAATTATATAGTATTATGCTATTACTTATGTCTTAATTATCCAAATATGAAGTCTTACTTACATACTGATCTCATGTAAATGCATTATTAACCCTTGTATAGACAGAACAGAATTTTTAAGACTTTTTTAAACTCCTCCCTCAGATTTCACCTCACCCTGTCTATTGCACTCTCATTGGCTGTGGCTCATTGCCAGCCATGACACTTTCACACTAACAGGATTTGGAGTCACTGAGAAGTCTAGGACTGAATCTCAATATGCATACTTGACCGTACTTGTGTTCTCATGTACCTGTTTTACGTCATCTTCCATTGCCGAAGACCAGTTCCCCGAGATTAATTAAATACAAATATTTTGAGTGTAAACTTTATTTATTCTAAAATGCACAAGTAATCATGCCAGGAATACTTACTCATTTAGACTGGACATTTTGATTGTGTTTCATTTATTAAATACTACGAAAAAAATGACAGCCGGGGTGATCAGCTGGCCGTACAGCATAGCAGAACAGCAAGTAGACAAGTACACATCTGTCTCAGTCCACAATTGGTGCGTTCTCTGTCCCCGTGATCTTGTGAGATCATTCTTGGAAGGCAATTCGCAAGACCGGTCTTGCCAAGACCACAAGTAAGGTCTTTGTGTTCTTGGTATTGAGATTCACCCCACATATTTAGAATGCTAGATATCTGGCGAGTGTCTGGGACGCATTGGCAACTCAGTTGGGTTGCATCTTTAAACAGTTCAGACATAATGATCGAGCACTGATTTCCCAGCACCAATGGCACACTGATTCGCCTCCGATCTGGGGGTTTGTTGGTGATCTCCAAAAGCTGTCAGTGAGCTGAAAAATGGAGCTAAAATCATGTAGCATAAATGGTTGCCATCTTGTAATTAATCATATGTGTGGAGATCGTCATTTCCTATTCTCTGTAAAAGCCAGGATCGCTTGCACCTTGACAGACTGCTATTATAATGGCGGATTTGCCAGGTAGTAGAAAAGAGAGTTTCTCTGCAGAGGAAACGGATTTGCTTGTGTACAAAGTGAAAGAGTGAGAGCAGACTATCTACGGCAATAGCAGGATTTCACCAAAGCTCCCAGAGCTTTATAATAATAATAATAATAGTATAAATATTAATAATAATAACTATATAAATCCATCCATCCATTTTCCAACCCGCTTTATCCTAATGGGTCGCGGGGGGGTCCGGAGCCTATCCCGGAAGCAATGGGCACGAGGCAGGGAACAACCCTGGACAGGGGGC
>JAODLC010000002.1:4706069-4725471 GCA_026781145.1 Hippopotamyrus pictus
GGTCCGGAGCCTATCCCGGAAGCAATGGGCACGAGGCAGGGAACAACCCTGGACAGGGGGCCAGCCTATCACAGGGCTATAAATAAATAATAATAATAATAATAGTATAAATGATGACAATAATAATAATAATCATAATAATAATAATAATAATAATAATAATAATAATAATAAAAGCAGTAGTCCCCCTGTATCTTCAGGTGATACGTGACCTACTGTACCGCAGATAGCCGAAACCATGGATAACAAGAATCATCCGCAGACTCCATATATAATGTGATTTTCAGGTGGGTCGACATACAACTGGTAAAGCTTAATGGATAATTTGAACACAGTAAGTCATTAACAACATTAAAAATGTTAACATTAACACAATATCCAGTGCTATACAGTACTGTACTCTAATAGGGATTTTGATGTTTGACGTTCAAAAGACGACATAGCAATGAAAAAAATACCATGTTTTAAGGGATGACGGAGCAATGAAAAGCATGCTTTTTAAACCTCTCTAAGATGAGGGGACAATGAAAACACATTGACTGCTATTATACATTTTACAATGATTAAATATAGTATCATGTACCTGTACATAACTTGTAATGAGAGAAATTTATTCATTTAAAATTTCCTAGCCTATTGTGGGTACTCACCATGTGCCATTTGAAACTTACGTACAGTTTCTGGAATTCATGAACTTTTTTTCGAGGGTCCACTGTAATAATTAGTCAAAGTCATTTGTTATTTCTGCCATTACCGAATTCTGATGAAAATTATGACTAACCATTATGACATACATTTTAAAATGATTGTCACATTGTAATCATTTTATTTTTAATCTTGGGCATGGTTGTGCACTGCCACGCATCCCTGTGTGTGTGTTAAGCAGTGCATGCACATTTGTGCATGCGCCTTTATAAGTGCATGTTAACATGCCCTTAATTACTGTGCCTTTCACTTTAGACCAGGTTTTTGTTGGTCAGTAGTGCAATCACTTTCTGCTGCCTCAAAAGAGCACCTGACTCCACCTCAATTTTAGATCCACATCCACAGGCACACAGATGGACGCAAGTACACTTGCTGTTTGTTTGTCAGTGCTTTATGTACTTGCTGCTCTGTGCATAAAAAATTCCCCCTTGGATCCATTTCTTCAAAGTTTTTCTTAATCTTAATCTTAAATCATACAAGCGTTAAGTGGTTTAAGGTTTTATTATATTATAGTGGTGTCAGAGTATTGTGGCATTTAATCGACTAGCTAAATACAATATCTATCACAAATTGCCCTCCGGAAGAAGATACATCTTTGTTTTTCCATCTTTGCTACTGCAGAGCAAAAGTAATCCAGATATTTCCTCTTCCTGTTTTTGAATAGGGTATCTAAAACGCCTTTGTTGCTTGAGGATAGTTGCACCATTTGGCAGGTTTCCCAGAATTATTTGTGTGTCGCTTGGCAGGGCATGAAACTATACTGCTGTTGGACAGCATTCTGTTTTTCATAGATTTCTTAATGTTTTACTTAGCAAGCCCAAGGACTGTTGATGAATGGTCAGTTTTAGCCTTGCCTTATCATGGATACATGAAAGAGCCTGTTTTACTCAGAATTCCTCTTAGCAAAGCTTGGAACTGCATTGCTGTTGAACAGTGCTCTGTTTTACCCAGAATACTTTGCGCCTGTTACTTACCAAGGCCTGAGGCTGTACTACTGCTGTGGATATTCTATTTTACCCAGAATTCCCTGAGTTTGTGGCTTAGCAATGCCTGAGGCTGTATCATTGTTAAGAGGTGTTCGGCTTTACCCAGAATCCCCCCAAGTTGCACTTCAAGGCCCGGGGCTGTATTGCTGCTGAGGGGTATTCCATCTCACAGGAGATCAAGGCAGGGTAGGGCCGCAGTGAATGTAAAGCATGGAACTATCAAATCATCAACACAGGTCAGATGAAAAACAAAAAAAAATACCCTGGTAATATTCAACAAAGAAGAGGCCCTTTTAACCAGTAGTAGACTCAGACACATTTTCCTCAAACTGCAGAAGCAACTTCCATGCGATTTGCATGATATTTAGTTCATTAGTGTGTCTCAATTGCCCTCAGTGTGTGTGTGTATCCCAGGGGAATATATATGCGACAGGGCAACAGGGACACTGGCTCCAGATCAATGCTGATTGGCCACTGGAGTGCCCTTTCCCCTGTCAGTGACTAATTCAAAACATATGATTGGTTAACGATAAAGAGTCATCATTGGTAACCTGCATCCCTGACAAGGGTATACTCTTCTACAGTATGTAACCTGTTCCTCTTGGGTCAGGCTCCAAACTTCCTATGACCTGTCATTGGAACACATCCCCCTTCAATCTCATTTTTTGCAATCACATAGTATGTGTGTTTGAATGTGCAGGTGTAAAGACCCTAGTCACCTTACTGGTGATGTAGTTGAGGTGTGGGGTGAAGAAGACAGGCCTGAGTCATAGGTTGTCTCTGATGGACAACTAAAACACAGCTGATGGTCCAGGAGGCTGAGACACTGACACACATCCTTTCCAGTCCCCTTGTTCCGCACCTTGTCCCATCCTCTTTTCAAGCACCAAATTAACAGCAGGTATGTAGATGAGCTCCACGGAGATCAGGTGGAGTAAGGCATCATACATCCAATCACTTCAAGAAGCGGGGTCTTACCTGGCCTGTGCTGGCCAACGTGCTGGCAAACTGTGATTCTGCAGTTTAGTTACACTCCATGAAATAATACGAAGGAGACAAATTACACAAAAAGAAAAAGGAAAATAAGAACTGCAAATATGTCACTACAAAAGTAAATGATAGTGTTTTTCTTCCTTTAAAGCTGGTAAGAAATGAGAACAGACACCAGGATGAGGTTTCCTGAAATGGGGCACAATGATGACTCTGTGAGGGCATGTTTTAAACTGGAGATGATGGGAACTCGCTCATTGCCCAGGCCTCCAGGGCGTACGCCGCCACTGAACGTGTGCACCCCCTCCATCCAGCAGCCTCCGTATTGTTCAATTTCAGTGCCGTTTGTAGCTGCCGACTTGTAAAGACCAACATGTAAGGTTCTCTTATTGCTTTCTCCCCCCTCCGGGGATGGCACTCTCTTTTCACTCTTCCACCCCGCACAACAAAAGAAATCCATCTGTGCATCACTCAGACCTCAAAATGGTGAATCATCCATTTAATCAGTTTTATTCATAGCTTTCCCCATCTAACTGGAAGCTGCAGTGTTTGTAGCTGCTGTTGCCTGTTTCTGCTGATAAGTGCGTGCATGCAGGCGTGTGTGCGTGTGCATGTGCATGCAGGCGTGTGTGCGTGTGCATGTGCATGCAGGCGTGTGTGCGTGTGCATGTGTATGCATGTGTGTGTGCATGCACTGGACTGAGAGTGAGTGGGTCACTTGCTTTCATGGAAAAGCGAAAGATCATTTTAGCATACATTAGTTTGTGTTTGCGCTAGCTTTCATTTTTATTGCGTTGGTGAATGAAGTGCTATGTGTGTGTAAGAGTGAGTGAGAAATGAACGACTTAAGGGAGACAGAAAAAGAAGAAAAGGGTCTTTTTGTTTGCAAGTATGTGTTTCTCAGACACATATGTATTGGATGTGGCTGCATGAGTGTGTTGAAAGGCATTTTTATTATTAGTGGATGGTGTGGGATGCTGTAGGTGTTAGTGCCTGCCATTGTTTTTTTGCGTGGGCCTCCTGTTCAGGACCAATTCCTTTGCCTTCCATCTGGCAAGTGCAGATGCTCTGATCCCATCCTGCACCCGGCAAACCTTGACGTCGTCTTAGGCGGGACCACATTCGCTCTCCCTGTAATCCATTCGGTCCTCATGCTGAGAGCATGTCCTGAAAAAATGCATTTTTAAAAGCTTCCAAAACGTTGCCGTTTAAGCAGTGCTGTGGCCACACGCAGATTCCCAGGTCCAGATGTGCACGCACGCCGGTGCATGCGGCAACTGTCATGTGCCTTCGAGATTTCCTACGTGGGAAGCACATTGCCGTGGAGAGGATGCCGCCGTCGGCACCAGGCCAGCGGCGGCCTGCCTGTCTCGGATTATCGATGTTGGCAGTGGATGATCAAACTCCTTCCTGATGCACCTGTTTGTCTGCACCAGCCGTCACTTCCAATCTAGCCCTGAGCGTGTCTTCATGAAAGGCCGACCCTCTTCGGAAGTCGGCGGGGCCACCCTCGTGCCCTCCACAGCTGCCTGCTCCACCACACCCGTGGTCAGGCCTCCACTGCCGTTACAGTCCACCGACACAAAGCAGCAACAGGGGAAGTGGCACAATGTGCCGTCAGTAAATCCATACCGCTCTGCCACGGCAATAAAGCAAATTCCTGCTGTCTCCTTTGTTCTTGGGGATAGCGGCTTAATTGACAGGCAATCAACGGGTGTCTATAATCCTCCGAGAAGACGTAAACAGGGATAACGAGTAAATCCAGCTAGCGGGGAGGGGGGTGGTTATGGAACTTGTATACACTATCTTTGGTACAGGCCTGAAGATGTGCATGGGGGGGTGGGGTGATGCAATAGCTACAACACACCTTCTGGGCACGTCCGAGAGACAAGTAGATAAAAAAAACCTGATTCGTGGCTGAAGGGTTACCATCTCCGTGAAGTCACAGCGGAGATGTACAGTACAGCTGTAAATGTGCTTGCGGAGGAAGTTTCCCAGTAGTCATGTTCCCAAGTCAGTGACCAGCACCTGGCTCAGTTCCCTCATGGGCACCTCCACCCATCCTGTGTAGAACCCAGCAGCTGCAAAGTCACTGTGGTGGCCTGCAGCCTCTGTTGGATTATCTCTCTAGCACCCCCTCCAAACCTCAGGTGGTATAACTGTGCTGAAACAACAGTCATCCCAATGTGAGACCTTTGGTATCAGCAAAGGCTTTTGTCATCTTTGATCAGTCCTACAGAGGGCACCTATGGGTTTAGACATCTGTAAAAACTCTTCAGTGTGGACCCAAGTTTTACATTTGTACAAAACTGTGCAGTAACACTTCACTTATGGTCATGTTTAGCAATTTATAAGCACATTCATAATAAATGATAAAGCATTCATAAAGCATTATAAACACAGCTATAAATATTTATCAAAAGGCATAACAGAATATAGCCACGTCTCATCTATAAACCACTATGGATACCTTCATAATGCATTATAATGGTCAGTATAAATATTAAGGATGCGTTGTACTGCATTATAAAGATACTTATAGTGCATTATACTGTAAAATGCACAATAAAATGGCTATAATGTTTTATGCCTTTTTATAAATATTTGTGGCCATATCTATAATTCTTTATGAGTGAATAATTATGCATTATGAATGTGTTTAGAAATTACGGAAAAACACGGCCTTAAGTGAGGTGTTACCAAATCTGCTGTACTTAGGCTGGTTTTTATTTGATTAAATATGTTGTGAATGAAAAATATTGATGATAGACACAAAGCCAACCCTCAGATATAAAAACTTGTTGAAGTACCAAGCATTATTGTTCCAGTATGAAAGATACGGACAGTTTAATGATATAATTTACAGTTAGATATTGTCCAGTTCAAAGCCAGTGCCTCAGCACTAAGCTAATTCAGATCATTTCATTTGTTGCTATTTTGTGTCATTTTGTTTCCTTTTGTGATTCGTTTCACAGACAATATGGATCACACTGCAAACACATGATGCAATCGTTAATGATAAATTAGCATTATCCAAGCCGGTGGGTAACATTTAAGGTGGGAGAGGGACAACAAAAAAGCCACAGCTACCTGGATTTCCCTGTTAACTTGTTTCCCTCCAACGACGATGTAAACAGCAGCCGGCAAAAGAGGATCCATGGATGAGAAGGTCAAAAACAAACATATACAGGCAGAGACACTCGCGCAGGTGTAGGAAAAACCCACAATGGTACAGATGTGCTTCTACATGCGTAGAGAAGCTCACATGCATACAGACAGAGGCGTGCTGCCCTCCCAGGCATTATGGGGTAAACCCTCAGCCCATACTCATCCAAGGCCAAAGCCCTCATGTAATTGGATGAGAAAACGGAGCAGAGTTCCGCTAGAGGCTTCAGCATGCTCATCGCTCCCATAGTGTAAATTGTTAATGGAGACAAATGTAGCCAGGCATCCTGGGAGAGGCCAATAATGGGGGCTAACATCAGCAGAAGCTGACATGCTGGGGGGGTGGAGGGGGGGCTGCCAGCTTTGTCTGAAGCTCCCATTTCTCCCCCCCCCCAATCTCATTAAAGAGGCTTCATTCCCACTACGAGTCACAGCATCAGACCGCAGCCCCCGTCTTCTCTCCAAGAAAAACACCCTGGCAAAGCCCCACTGCCAAAGGACATTAGGCAGCCGCCGCGCATGAAAAAAATATTTTGTGTTTCAAAAAATGTATTACTTTGTCACCTTCCATAAATCACCTCGGTGACGAACATAAAGCATGTATGTTCCCATAGTTGCAGCTTATACGAAGTTATATAAAGTCAGTCTTAGCCCATATAAGGCAAATAATAGGCTTGTAGATCTACATTGAAGTAATTGTGTGTATAAAGATTGTTAATCTCTTAACTGTGGTGCACATTCCCTGCCAGTAAAACCTGAAATGCAAATAGACAAAACCATATACAGTACCTTGTATATCTGAGACAATGAAAGACCGTTTTGTCTCTTTATATTACAGATCCCAATATCAAATGTGAAACTGTGGGTAACAGGATAAATTCAACGATGTTTGAGGGACAGTATAGCTTAAATAAGAGAATAATCATGGTAATGATGAATAAATTAGGTTTGGTATACGTTCTGCTGGTTGCTTGTTTTATTAATCTACCTCCCAGTTCCAGGAAAGAAGCCCCACCATCTGAGATTCTGCTCTAGGGGATGGGAGCAAAATGGTTTGGATGCCCCAACATCGTGCAACGAACTGCTGTCATTTTCCCTGCATGTCGCGTTTCTAAATGGCAGCAGAATCACTAACCCAGTGTCAATTTTTAACCTAAAACATATCAAAAATAAGTAAAAGGATAGATATATATATAAACCTTATTCTCATCTCCTATAACTGGCACTTTTCTGTCCTTAGATACATTTATATGTAGAGAAAAAAAAGATTTACAATAACCCGCCTGTAGTTCAGACGTGAGGACAGCTTTGTCCACAGGAAGCATAATCTCTGCCAAACAGGACTGTCAACATTAACGAGAGCAATTAGGAGCTCGGAATCTCCAAAAAGCTGAGCATTTTCAAACGTTCACTTCTTTTCGTGGGTAATAAGCCCATTTCCTCCCGCTCCTTCATTTGTGCTGTCCCTGGCACGCTGTGATAATTCTACACCTATAATAGAGAAATTACTCGCCCCTGAAATGAGATTCCTCTCTGCTCCCTCTCTTACATTAAACCTGCTCTGAGAATCACAGCACCCTAATAGTACCCCATTCTCCCACGTACCGAAGATGGCACTCCCACAGACTTTCACTTTTAGTACGTACCACGGTGTAGCCGTAAACAGAATCGTGACATCTGGCCATCATACTAATTGGTGAGGTTTCCATATGGAGACACTGGATATGTGAATTTATGGTTATAAATGGAGTATTGGAATTAGGTGCATGGAAGAGACTGAGTTTTCTGTGATATCTGTCAAATAAGATGGAAGGCCGAATCTTTTGGGATCTGTGAGTCATTGTTTCATAGCTCTTTCCCAAGTAACCTCAGCCGTACACGGAATCCCTACCTCTTCATTTTTACGGCCGAAATTGCACAGCCCGTGGGATTTTAGGGGACGGGTATTTTATAAGACACTCAGCACGGAAGTGACATTCTGTCAGTGAGATTTTTAGCCAAGAGGGCAACACTCACGTAGTATATTACAAATAGTAAGCTGTGCATAAAGGTACTCTTTATGGTCCAGGACATCCAGTTAGTCACATTAAGAAAATGCAAATATGCAAAATAAATTGAGTTAAGAGCAGTCATTTAAATTAATTATGCAACCTTGCACATTACTGCATCTCTCTCTGTTCACAACAATATGTACTAAAGATTTGTCTTCCCCAACAAACTTTTTTTTTCACATGAATAATCAGCATTTTAATGGTATTAAGATTACTCATGTAAAACATGAAATATTCTTTTAGTTTATTTTCAAAACAGTTGTTCCTTATACTGTCTACCAAAGACTACAGAATGCTAAAATATAAATAATATGGTTTCATTAAAAAGTGGGTTCTAATTTAAATGAAAGCACCACCTTTCCCCAATCTGGTATTATCCCTGATAGCTTAAAGCTGAAAAAATATAATAATGAAATAAATAAAATCTTAATTGGGAAAAACGCCTTAAGATTAGATTCTGACAGAAAGTGTGATAACTTTTTAATTAAATTTCTTTTTCTAAGATCTAACTTGGACATGATTTGTGAAGATTTATAGTGGTCTGGCTTCAGTTCTCTCAGTTTGTTCATTTAAGATGATTTCGAAGAATACCGTTCTTATTAAAATGCATTAAAAAGCTTTGTCCCTGAATCAATATTTTTTTGCATGCCACATTAATTTATTTTTCACCCCCGTCACGTTTAGTCCAGATATTACTGTAGTCGTTATCACTGGTAGAAGTGGAGCAGGTGGGTGGATGATCAAAGGTACTTTAGGTCCTTCCAAAGGGTACAGCATATGGCTGTTATGCTATATGTAGTATGTCATTTTTTGTACAAGCTATGGCAGCTGTGTATAAATGCACATCTAGCATCAGCTGTGGTCTTAAACACACAGTGAAGACACACACTTACTGTACACTTGAAGTGAGATAATGTGCAGTAATAGTTGTGCAAACTGAGATTGTATTGTATAAATGGGCAGTTAGTATTTAGTACTTTCTGTTTGTTTTTATGCATGTAAGCTGGGGTGCAAGTAGCAGATAAGCATGGCAAAACTCAAAGTTCTCCCTGGTGCATGTGCGTATTTTTTTGTAATATGTGAAAATCATATTCTTTACTAACACTATAATGCAGATTCTGTTGTGGAGACAAGGAGAGCATTTTAAAATGTAAATCAGTCAGGTCGTCCTATGCAATTAAAATGTGATGGAGTGCCTTTGATGGTGGACCATTCGTTTTGATGTAGGGCGGAGGGTTTGGGTGTGTCTCTGATGACACTGACCTCCCCGGTCCAGTCAGTCAACAGCTGGAATTCTCCCTTATGTTCTTTGAAAGTTGAAGTTTAGTTTCAGGATCAAAATTGAATTGAAGGGAGGGGGGAAAGTACCCCAAGCAATAAAACCTGGAATGTCTACCAATGGGAGTGTAAGCAGCCAGTTTTGTGAGGATCAATAGAAAGGTATAATTTAATGTCCAGCCTCAATATTGAGACACTCCATTTCAGACCAAGCTCATTTTCAGCAGCGGATATCCCATCAGCCTCCTCTGATTCCTTCCTTCTTCCCTAAAGCAATGTCCTACGATGCTATGTACCTGAAAAGTGTCAAACTTTAATTGTTCCTTTTTGTCCTAAATTACATCCTGTGGGCCACATCAACTGTTCTTACCATAGCAATTCAGCATTAAGGCAAGCACTTAAAACTTAAAGCTTGTCATTCTCAAAGGTTAATGTTTAAATTTATGTTGACTGTTTATGAAGGAGTTGATGAATGCCAAACGCAGAATTCAATGAGGACTCAAGGATTTCTTGCTAATAATAATTATTAGCTGATGCTGAGGGATCTGCTGACATGTTCTGGATCTTCCCCAGGTTCTCTGACCAACAGGGCATGCCTGGGAGACATCCAGGTGGCATCCATATACGACACACAAATCACCGCAGCTGACTCTTCTTTATCTGAAGGAGCGGGAGTTCCATTTCAAGGTCCTTCCACAACTCTAACCTCCCCACTCTGTCATGCAAAGTGAGCCACCCTGTGGAGAAACCTCATTTAGATCCGTTATATCTTGTTCTTTCAGTCTTTACACACAGGATGTAAACTGACCCATAAACTACAATTCTTGTCTTGCCTTACCTACAGTAGCTCCGGCTTTACCACTACAGACCTCCTCAGCATCTGCAAAACTGATCTGCTCTGACCATCTGTCAGTCTCATGTTCCCTCTTACTGTCACCTGTGATCAAAATTCCAAGGTATTTAGACTTCACGAAGAGCAGGTCCAACTCCCACCTCTAAAAGCAGCAATTCATGTACCATGGTATTGCATTCAGAGGTGCTTATTCTCAACCACTGCATGCTGTAGGTCCTGCTCAGAGGCCAAACGCATGACATCATTGGCAAATAGAACAGATTTCATTTTTAACAGCACATACCACAGAACACAGGCTTTTCCCAACACGAGAATACCTTGAAATTCTGTTCATAAAAATGTGAAAAGAAGTGCTGGCAAGATACACCCACTCTAAACTGCCTCAGTTTTGTGCCAAGGATGGGGGTATGATTCTTGTTGAACACAAACAGGGACTGAATAGCATGAATAGTAGCTCCTGTACTCCATTTGTGTTGGAGGATATGTTCACAAACCTTCTCCAAATCCAAAATGCGCACTTCAACAGCTCTGGGAAGGACAGTAATTGGTCCACTATTCCAAGGCCAAGAGGGATACCATATTGTTCCTCTTGAAGCGTAGATTTGTGAGGATCGGGTATAATTTCCTGTCAAGTACTCTGGGATAGGCTTTACTGAAAGCCTAAGAAGTGTGACTCCCTATAGATGCAAACACCCTTCTGGTCTTTCTTTTTTAAATAGTAAGCAGCACTCTTGTTTGCCAGTCCATGGTACTTTACCCATCAAGCAATGTCACCTTGACAATGTCCAGGGCAACATTTCAGGATAATGTTTGTCAACCCCTGCAGCCTTTCCACAATGGAGGCCTCTCATCACCTTAATCATCAGCAGTGATAGACTCTGATCCATGAGAGGTTTCCGAAAAAAGCTTCTCAATAATAGGACATATACACTAAGTTTACGAATTCTTCAAAGTGTTTCTTCCACAGCTCGACAATATCCCTAAAGTTGGTCAGCATTTCCCCACCTTGGTTGAACACAACCTGAGCAAGGTCCTTCCTCCTCCTCCTGAGGCACTGAAGAGTTTGGAAAAACATCTTTGGAGTGTTCAAACTCCACCCCTGCACAAGCTTTCACCTCCATAACTGCCTTCACTGTGACATTTCTGGCCTGTCACTGCCTTTCAGCTGTCTTAGGAGATCTCTGTTCAAGCATTGCCCTGAAAAGCTCCAGCTTCACAGCTTCCCTCACCACAGGTGTCCAAGGGCTATGGCCATGACAGGCACCAAGTGCCTCCTGGCCATAGCTCTTTGTGGTGGCCGGAATGATTGACGTCTGGAACATGGTCCATTCAGACTCAATGCCCCAACCTCATTCAGCATGAGGGGGAAGTTTTTTTGGAGCCTTCTGCCAAACATTTCAAACAAACTCTAACTAATCTGGCTCGTGCTGGACCATCTGGCCTCTTCCACATGTGTCCAAACCCAACTCACCGCCAAGTGGTGATCTACTGATAACTTTGCCCCTTTTCCTAGGTGTTCCAAACAAATAATCTCAAGTCTGAAAACAGATCTACAAATCAATTATTGGTCTTTGACCTAGGGTGCTATGGTACTCTGGTACATTGTATCGTTGCCCATGTGGGAGTCCATAGGTGGTGTTTTTTGAGAAGCTCACCCATTTTCTTTGAGAAGGCTGTGTACTTCAAGCTGCTGTTCCGTACATATACAAAAATCAACAAATCAGATCTACAACTCACACTCACATAGAGACGACCCTCTTGAAAAACTCTGAGTGCACTTCCCTCATCCTCAGACCTGTTGAGTTCATGGGGAACTCCAGAATTAGAGAAACTCTACCCCCAGCAATGACAGCTTCCAGAGCCCACAATGTGCATGAAGGCAACGCCACACCAACCTGGGCTCCTTCCCAACCAGAGAGGTAATGTTATTGTTTTGACTTACTTTGTTTCTGTGTGTTTCCCTCTCTCCTGTGCCGTTTCCCATTTGATTGGTCAGTGCTCCTGTATTCCTTTGTTACCTGTCTTCCATTTTGTATTTTTTTTTCTTTGTCTGCTGTTTAGTTTGGAAACACCCCCCTGTGACTCTTTTGTATTCTTTCATAGATCCAGGGCTGGAACTAGGGTGGTTTGGCGTGCCCTGTACACAGTTAAAGCTGAAAAGTAGATATTCTCACAGTGTCCATTGTCAAGGACTGATCCATCTGGGTGCATCCCTCTTAGACCTGAAGGGGCGAGCCTACAAGTTGGCTCTGTGGAGCTGAGCCAGGTTATGTGGGTAGGCTGGCCACAAGACATTAGCCAGATGAGACTAACCCCAGGTAAATACACCTATGTTTGTGTAGAAATAGTAGTCCACATAAAAATCTGTGTAGCCGAAAAGGTGCATAGCATTAAAAAATAATTCTTCTGTGCACATATGTACTGTACTGTAGATCTCCTCGTTTTGTTTGCACCTATGGTTTTCAGGTAGCATTCCTGTCTGTTATATTACATGTGTATTATATGTGCGCTCTTATATTGTGTTTGTACTAAACATATGTTGTGTGTGTATCTGTACATGTAGCAATAAATTCTATAAAACCGTTAGGGTGTTTGTAGGGCACGTTATTAAGCAGACGCAATCTCCGGCTCTGCAGGTGAGTAGGCGAGCGTTTTGATTGGCCAGTCCAGACAGTTGCTCCTGCCCGGGGGTCACATCCTCCTCTGGGACCGGGGTTCAAGCACAGGTCATCACGTCTCTCAGCTTCAGCGCTCTCCTCCGCGACTCGGGAACAAATACCTCCGGGCGCTGTGCGATGATCCGGCATTTAAAGTCTGCTGGACCCACTGCGTTGACCTCAATATAACAGAGTCGAGCCTTCCTCCTGACAATAAATAAATATGCAGCACTGGCTGGTGGGCATGCTGCGCCGGTGATAACTCTGAGATCGGTGTTTAAGTTGAGCTCCCAAGCTGCCTTGCTCGTTCTCACAACGTGCTAAGGAGCAACGAACAGACTGGTGAAACATATAGCTCTGCAAAATGTACTCTTTTACCGCTGACCAATTTGGTTTTTCTATTAATGTCTCAACCTTCCTCTGTCATTGTTATGGGTCCTGCTTTTCAGTCAGAATGCTCTTTAACCACCAATCATCTATTCAATGGTATCCATTACAACGAAGGGGAAAAAGACATATCAGATGTATCATATATAATGTATCGGGGGTGGTGTGTGGCTCAGCAAGCTGAACCTCTCTGTCTGTGATCAGAAGGTCGGCAGTTTAAGCCTGGCCTCGGTAGGACAGTAACACATCTTTGGGCCCTTGAGTAAGGCTCTTAAGCCCCAGCTCCATGTGTGCCACAGGGTGGCTGACCCCCAAGCTTGCCCACGCCTGCATATGTGTGTCATGGAGCACAAGATGGGGTAAAGAAAATTTCCCCACAGGGATTAATAAAGTATCACTGTTCGAATAATGGACTTGCGATGCATCATGCCCTATACCTTTTGTATCCTGGGAGGGAAAAAATATGTGGACTGTCTGGCAGGGAACTGAGGGGGAGCAAAAATGTGGACTGTGGCAGGGAACTGGGAGGGAGCAAAAATGTAGACGTCTGGTAGGGAACTGAGAGGGAGCAAAAATGTGGATTGTGGCAGGGAACTGGGAGGGAGCAAAAATGTGGATTGTGGCAGGGAACTGGGAGGGAGCAAAAATGTAGACGTCTGGTAGGGAGCTGAGAGGGAGCAAAAAATCTGGACCATGGCAGGAAGCTGGGAGGGAGCAAAAACATGTACAGTCTGTGGGTCCCCAAGGACCAGGTTGAGAAACACTGCTCTGCAGCATAAATGAATGGACAGATATACCTACATAAGAAAAAACAGGCATGGCACACTCATTTACATAATGGATTCACCTAAAAATGAGTTCTCCCCTACCCGCATAAAGGCGATCATCCTCATTCTGGTGCTTGGTTAGAAATCACACCTAAGTGAAATGAAGGACCAGCTGAACTATGTTTGTATTCAGTTTTTGATAGGTGTATTATAGCATGTTTATCTTATTTCCATGACATTTTCCGTAACCTTAAGCAGGGCACTTGATTGAGTTTTGCTTTATCGTAGCATATCCTTATTTTTACCCTGGCATACTGGTCATGGCAACAGCATGACAAGTGTGTTCCAAGGCCCCATATCATGCTCATCACAGGTTAAAGAGAACCCCTCATAGCTGCCCCCCCCCCCCCATACCACCTTTTCTTAACTCAGCAACATGGTGCCACCTGTGCCTTGCCTTTCACCAGCCGCCCCCCCAACACCCAGTTCCTCTCAGATGGAGGTAAGGAGTCACAGTCTCCTCTCCTGTGCTTACGGCCCTGCCAAGCTGCCGCCTCGCCAGTGTGAGAGGCAGGTACCAGCTGTCTCTGTGTTTTGCTTGGAGCTTCCCTGCTCTTCCTCGCCACGTCCCAGCTGCGGCGACTTCTCATTTCACACCGGCAATCTCTCCCTGCAGCAAAGCCGCTCCTCTGTTTGTAATTCATTTGCATGTTTTCTCCTCTACAACGTCTAATATCTTCCTTCAGAATAGGCCTTTTTACAAATTTATTGTAGAGTATAAGATTACGAGATGCCCACGCTCTTGAACTATTTTAGACAATTAGAGAAATTGTTTTCTTTTTTGCTATTCCTCCAGGAAGGTAAAATAATTACTCTATCTGTTCAAAAGTCACAGATATTTTTTTCCTGTTTAGTTATAGTTAGAGCTAGAGCCTGCAACTGATAGATGGGACTATGGGACTTATGAATTATGATTTCTAATCACACCAAGAGTGGAATAAGGGCCAAAGAGTTCACAACTTCTTAATTAGTTTGCAATACATGTGTAATTATTACTGAATTTTTAAATTCACTTAGGGCAGTGTTCTTCTACTCATTTTAAAACCAAGCTCAAGGATGTCCTTTAGTTAGAAAGTGCAATCAATTCATGCTAAACGAATTCTTGGCTTGCTCATTTCAGACACACCCATTGTAATTTTTTTCTTCTTTTTTAATTTTGTGTGTGCATACGTTCATGTATGTGCATGTGTTCCGAGAGACTGAATGTCAGCATGATCGCCCCGTAATGACATTTCTATACTGGTATCTAATACATCGGCACATCCTATTTAATGTCTTTATAGTCTCGTTCCTTTCTAACTGGAAAGCATCTATAATTGCGCAGGTGACAGATCATTCTCCAGTCACCAAGAACTCTCTGGCCTTTTCAAAACGAATAATGGAAGACTCTTGTCTCCCGCGCTTGAATTTCCATTGTGAGCCTCTTATAAAAGCCGAGCTTTCAAATGCACTGGCGGGAAAATAAATAAATAAGCAAACTTCTAAATTTGTTTGTGGAGCGCACAATCCCTTCCTTTTCATTTTAAAATTTAAAACCCTTTCAACAGATGATTGGATGTGGAGCTTGGAATATAATAAAAATGCACAAGAACTGCAGATAATGAGTTTCAATCCGGTTTAATGTCTGTGCAATTCCTACATCTATAGGATACAATCTTTCCATATACCGACTTTCTAAGTCTACCAATAAATAAACATTTTAGTGCAGGGATTTGGAGATTGGGACTACTTTATGGGTTATAGAGGCTATTACTTGCACAATGGCAAAGCTGAGTACATTTTATTGAGGTGATCATCGCGACCAGCTTTGCCTGAGTGAGACAGACAAAACTTACCAAAATGACAGAAAATCAGTGTACGGTGACGATGCCAAAAGCATGATTTCTTTTTGCTAGAAATAGAAAAAAATGCATTGTATATGTTTCTTTTATTGTGGGCGTTTGTGAGGTGGACAGCCAATCTGGTTGAGGCTTTGCCGTTTAATCCACTCTGATATTGTATCACACGCATGTTGCGGAGGTGTTATTTTTTATTCAATTATTTGGCGACAGTTGGTAATTTTGTGGATCATTTTAACACTCGCCAGCTCAATGAATAATAATTCAGTGGTTTTCGGTTTTTGGATCAAGGTGTGAGCTGTGTGGGTTCTGCTTGGTGTATGGTGTCTTTAGCTAGGAATATCCTGGATTGGTCACACCTGCCACTGAAGCAATCTGTTCTACCCTTGGGCATTGTGCATGTTTGTTTTTTTTTATTTATGCACCTTTACACTTTCGTCAGGTGAAAGAGAGTTTTAAGTATAGAATAGAACTGGATACTATTACTTAAAATTTAGCAATCCGTTCAACTATGGGAGGGCCTTGAGTCTTGGACAGTCCCAAATTGTAATGAGCTTATGACAAAAAAAACAACCCTGTGTGAAATGCTATTGGTTATCGATACTTATTTTATTGTGATTATAGTCGTTACATGTGTTTTTTACCCTTAACTGTTTTGGAAGCAGCATTTGCTGGTTGCATGTGGCTCAGTGGGCTAAGCCTCTGTGTCTGTGAGGGTGGGTTGCTGGTTCAAGCCCAGCCTTGGTGGAAGAGTCATGTCTGTGGGTGCCTCAGCAAGGCCCAGGTGGCTGCTGGTTATGGGCAAGATCGCTCTCACTTTCTTTTCTGTGTGTCAGGGAGTCATCAAGATGGGGTAAGGCAAAAAGAGAATTTCCCCACAGGGATCAATAAAATATCATTTCATTTCATACTCAGCAGTTACTACTCTTGTGAAAGCTGAGGTGTATAATGTACAGGCAAAGTATATTTATTTTTTGTTTCTGTCTTCATATAAATGTTAGACGTGCAGCAAGCAGAATGGGCATGGGTGCCCTTTGCCACAATCAACATTACCTGCCAGGCAAGAAATGTACTTCACAGACCTAAAGACCAGAATCCCGAGGTCAGGAACCATGTCTTGCCTTGACTTTGAAATTCCATGTGCTCGACTACATAACCACTGGGCAAATGTATCTCAAGTCAGTTTGCAGGAGAAGGGCAAGATTGTCAGCTCTATCAAAGACCCTAAAGTTTAAAACAGTACACTACCCCTAGTTGAGGCAGAAAGTTATAATTTCAAAGTATGACATGTACTTTTGAGTTCCCTTATGTTGCAAGGTATATTACATAATTTATGTTCTACCATGTATATACCTCTGTTCTGAAATCAGATTTAATCCTAAGAGGAGCCCTGTGTTTTCCTAAGAGCTCCAACAAGAACTTCATTGATGTTCAACAAAGCCTGTCATTCACTAGGAAAGTCATGGCATGACAGAGCATTAAAATGTAAATAAAATTCTGCTAACCCACTGGTGTAGTTTTTTTATTATTGTTGTTTCTTATGCAGGCTCCAAAAATGACCGTGCACCAAAGAGAGAATGTGTCACTGCTACCAGCATGCCCCGCACAATTTAAAAACAAACGATGGAGATTCATTTGAGGAGGCAGCAATGAGCTCCCGGGGATTTAGGGTGAGGATTAGGAGGCTCCTTTTCTTTCTTTCAAGCCCCCCTCCACCACC
Organism: Hippopotamyrus pictus; assembly: GCA_026781145.1. Taxonomy (NCBI): domain Eukaryota; kingdom Metazoa; phylum Chordata; class Actinopteri; order Osteoglossiformes; family Mormyridae; genus Hippopotamyrus; species Hippopotamyrus pictus. Next base: position 4,723,527 of record JAODLC010000002.1, read on the forward strand.
AACCAGATGGACACCCCTCGGAAACTCACTACTGAAAAAATGAAAGGCAACAAACGGGGAGACACAGCAGATAAAATGAAAAATGACATAATTCTATTAAAAAGCCATCTGTGCATTAATAAAAGTAATGATTTGATTATAACATCCCATTCGGGACCCAGAGGCATAGGTTAAAGCAGTTTTATTTTTATGCTCTTCCATCACTGAGAAAATGAAAAAAGTAGAACAAAAAACAATAGAAGCAATTTTTTTTCCACCCCCACCCCACCGTAAATGAGATTCTCTTCTATTGCTGATGTAGCTGAGGCAGAACTATTATTTTTTGCTCAGAAGCAATGAAGAGATGGAATAAAGCATGCCTGTCATATCGCAGAGGCTTGTATGTTCCTCTCTGCCTCCACCTATACAGGGATGAACGGGAATCGGAATGGTGAGCCATGACTGCTTCCTGTGTAGGTGCCCTTAGGCGAAAAGGCCAGAGAGAAATTAGTGTCCACTTTGGAAGTCTACTGGAGGGGACAGGGTTTCTCATACCAATGAAATTGCTCTTTCCTCCTACCTCTGAGGACAGTGTTAGAGACCAGTGGAAAAAAAAGAGAGAAAAAGGGCAACTGACCAGCCTCTGGATCAACTGCTGGCAGAAAAAAGGAAAGCTCTTGTTTTTTAAAGCAGGAAAAATGAGACAAAATAAGATCATCTTATATCTTGCAAATATATTGAAGAGATCTGCTGCTCTTAATTAGATTCCGGCTCCAATGGTTGATAATTGAAAGAGTAAGTGAAAAATGTCGGTGTTGTTGAAATAATGACAAAAAAATTAAATGAGCAATTAAAAATGAACTATTGTGCTGCCTGTGCCTTCAAGATTGCGTGTTTAAAAATAAATTTGTGTCAGTATGAGAGTGGTTTTGTGTGTAATTGCCGTATGTCAGTGACTGCGTGCACATACATGTGGCCATGAATACATTAATGTGGTTTAAATTTACGGATGTGTGCTTATCCGTGGCCCTGAACTCGTGTGTCTCTGCGGAATCAAACTTTTCATGCTTCGGGTTCCCGGCGCTGTCATTCTCTGCCTTTGGTCGCATGATGTAATCTGTTTGTCCGCCTCCACCCGACACACTGGGTTTTGAATACAAAGCAGACAATGCTATTAGGCAGGAAGCAGTTTGTTTTTTTTTGTCATTCCTAAAGGCGACGGGATTTACAGTTCAGAGAATTAAAACAATAACTTCAACGGCAGTAACTACAATAATCTTCTACACAACATAATAGTTACATGACAAATGTGTAGGTGTCAAATATATAGTATGCTTAATAAATTTAGGCTTTCAGTTTTTATTGTGAACGGTTGATCACTAAATCCTCAGTTGCATTTTTTTCTACACCTAAATGTAGTACTTATTGTTGCACTTATTTTTCCTGCTGTACAGAATGATTGTGACAGAGTGAGTGCACTCACATTTAAGTTTGTGTTGTTGTGCTGTCCTGGGATGGTTGCGTACTGAAGGGCTAATCCGATGTAACAAATACAGTAGCACAAAAAAAGACGGTTCCCACCATTACAGCAGCTGTGTAACTCAGCAACATAGTACAGGAACCCTGATGGTGCAGGTGTGCAGAGAACTGGCAAGAGGCATCAACACGCTTTTTATAGAACCCTATTTTTCAAATTTTTTTTAAAAGTACATAGAAATACAATTTGCTTTTTTTCCCCAAGTCCTGAGTATTTCAAAACCACTCTTTTAAACAACTTTGATTGAGCTCTTCTTATTAGAAACTTCACAAGTTCAAAAAAGTTGAAGCACTTTTGTGTTTTAACTAGTCTCATTATTCTACAGTTGCAATCCCTGTGAAATAACATTTTTTCCAGTATATTGTGCTCAATTATCTCCCATTTCTATGCTCATGCAGTGACAGAGATGGGGGGGCGGGGCAAAGCCAC
>JAODLC010000002.1:4735113-4749501 GCA_026781145.1 Hippopotamyrus pictus
AATCCCCGAACCCGCTGGTGGACACCGGTGGTGAGGGATGCCGTCAAGCTGAAGAAGGAGTCCTATCGGGCCTTTTTAGCCTGTAGGACTCCAGAGGCAGCTGACAGCTACCGGCAGGCCAAGCGGGATACAGCTTCAGCGGTTGCTGAGGCAAAAACTTGGGTGTGAGAGGAGTTTGGCGAGGCCATGGGAAACGACTTTCAGATGGCTTCGAGGCGATTCTGGTCCACCATCCAGTGGCTCCGGGCGAGAAAGTGGTGCAACATCAACACTGTTTATGGTGGGGATGGGGTGCTCCTGACCTCAATTGGGATGTTTTGGGTCGGTGGAGGGAATACTTCGAAGACCTCCTCAGTCCCACCAACACGCCTTCCAATGTGGAAGTAGAGTATGGGGACTTGGGTGTGGACTCCCCTATCTCTGGGGCGGAGGTCGCTGGAGCTGGATGAAGTGACCAGGGAGAGGGAAGTCTGGGTTTCCCTGCTGAGACAGCTGTCCCCGCGACCCGACCTCAGATTAAGCGGGAGATGATGGATGGATGGATGAATGGATTATTATTATTATTATTATTATTATTATTATTATTAATTATCACAATTATTATTATCATGCACCGTGTTGTTATATTTGTAACATCTACAAATATAACTTAAAAACAGACTTAGAGAATGGATCTTGTTCGTAACCTGTGGACTGCCTTGCCTTGTGTGCAGAGAACACTAAACAAAAACATCCAACTAAAATAATTGAGTAATCAATAAAAATAAAAAAGACTGATCTTCTGGGATTGTGCTTGATAAATCTAATTGATATGGACTGCATAACTATGTATTCTTGATAGCCATGTGATGTACAGGAATTTATAGGACTCATCTATGAAATCCATGCAATTCCGTGTTTTTGATAAGACACAAGTTGAAATTTACAGTTATACCCAAATGGACAGCTACAAAAAATAGCTGTTATGTAAAGATAAAAATTATTTATTCAGCTGAAAGTTATACTCCACTATTTTCAGTACTGTTATCTTTGTGTGGGGCCAAAAAAGGCAGGTTGTCCTGCTTCATGATGAAGGACAATAAGTACATTTGATAGGTGGGTAATGAGGTGCCTCATTGTGTCTAATGAGAAAGCCAGTGTAGGACACAGAGACTGGGTGATGCTTTTACTACACTGAAGTCAAAGCAAACCGCTAGCCCGCACTGTAATGAGAAGACTCATTATCCTGGTATAATCACACCTTCATTGCATCGTCTTTGAAGACAAACACGTATTTCCCCTGGTTCCAGCACCGCACACCTGATTAAAATTCCACCACAGTGGCAGTGTCTACCAGTCAGGACCCATAATTAAAAGCTAGCTAGCGCTTGATGAGGCCTTCACAGGCCCATGCCTGTGCTCCACAGCTATTGGCTCAGCAGCAGGTGAGGCCACTAGAGACAGGCTTCCACTGCTTGGTTGCCGATGGCACCAGGCCTGGGAATGGCCAGGGTTACATCTTTAAAGAATGCATGAGGGGGTCAAGGCTACATTCTGCTGCACACAGGTTTGATAAATCTTCTTCCTCTTGCTTAGGGCAAGCCTTTATTCAATCTTCTTAAGCCATTTGTGTTAATGAAGTACTTAACTCATAGGGCTACATACCTGGTCATAACCTGCTGGTCATAAGCCCAGTTTCATTGTACCTTACACATGCGCATAATATCCATGTCCACTCTCAGTTTCAAGTTTCAAACCCATCTGTCCATCCATCCATCCTCTATAACTACTTATTCAGGATAGAGAACATTCACCTGGAGCCTATCTTTGGAAACACAGGTCATGAGGTTGGGGAGCACTTTGGATATCGGGCTATCACTGGGCACTCACCACACACCTACTATGGGCAATTTAGAGACACAAATTCACATGTGCAGGCAAACTCCTCATACATGGAGCACATACCAGGATTCGAGCCTTGAACCCTGGAGGTGTGAGGCTATAGTATTATCCACCTTGCATATGCCCTTAGAAATATGTGCTGTGAGACATACAAGAGCCCCTTTTCTATGTATTAAGCAATGCATGTACTGCCATCTTAAAAAAAATAATTCCTTTGGTATCCATAAGAAAAAACACAATAAAAATAATGGGGTAAAATGCCTACATGAGTGATGGAGGTAATAAAGTGTCCAGAGAGAGAACAAAATAGACATATGCAGCGGAACATGACTGCAAAAACAACAGTAATGCATTAAAGGAAATTTACCTTTACATAAAACCATTTACCAGATAACTTTTTAACAACATTCAAAGTACTGTGGGAGTTGTCAGGGGCTGAGTGAGCAATCTGTCTCCCTCCCTGTATCGCTGCAACATAACAGCCATTTATACTTACTATTATAGTCCTTAGTAAAGTTCTGTTTTTTTCAACAATAAAGGAAACTTTGCATCACCTCAGTATAGACAACATCTGAATACTTCCTTCAGATCTAGGTTTTATTTTCAGTCAAGTCCTGGTGGCTTTGGATATGAACACACATATATTCAACTCATATATTCAAAATGCGTTTTACTTGGTAGCAGAAGTACATTAATCTGTAAAAGTATCAATTTTTTGGTTTTAGAGGTCATGTTTCATAAAATGTGAAACTGCAGGAGGCAAACTATTTTGCTTTTTACTGCAAACACCAAATAAGGAGAAGGAATGGTGAAACATAAAAATGATTGTCATCATCATCATCATCATCATCATCATTATTATTATTAACAACAATTCACAAGGTCACAGTTCTTAGAATTTGTTTCACAAAGTTAAAAACGGTGCCAAGACAGCGTTGAGCAATGGCTACGTTAAAAGGAAAAGCATTTTCCAAAACTTCAGATGACGCTACATGTGACTATAATGGTCTCCCGGTGTGGGTTCAACACAGAGCTAATGTGCTTATTTATCCTACCCACTTAATCGCTGTTGTCTCTGTTTCAGCACTAATGACATGGTCGGTTGTGTGCATTTCTGTTTGCTGGCCTTCTTGGTTGGAGGGGGGAGACATCCTTGTTTGCCTCTTGGAAGAAGACAGCATCTTGTTGGAAGGCTACCGCTTGTTCTCCTGGGCAGAAGCCAAAGCAATAACACACAGGCAAACTCGATTATACAAGCAAACACACAACCCCCCCAACCCCAATAAGATAGCTAAATCTAATACTGGGGTTCAATATCCGTGAACTGTTATATCATTATTATTCATTACCGTTTCTTCCCTACACCTTCAAGCGAGTTAAACCAGCACTGCTCTTATTGGCTGATGCATCATGAACAATCACTTTTGATTGCACATGTTTTGTTTTACTTTATTTGTTTTGTTTTTAACATTATGCCAACATGCGAATATGTTCTTTGGTGTTGTGATTATTTTGCACGCACATACAGAGATGACCGACCGACATGCTCTGCAAACTAAGGTAATCGCATTAACACTGGCAAGAAAACCAGAGAACACACATCAATCTTTTCTATGAAACAAGCAAGCTTTCTGGGAGAAAAAAAAATGCCTGGTATAATATCAAATGCAGGAAAAGAGCAGAGATCATACCCAGATAAATCCCTTCCATATCTCTTCTTCCTTCCAACACTACCTGAATAGAAGTGAAATATTTAAATAAACTGAAAAACTTTTAAGTTAAAAGTGTTTTGAACATCCAGTGAGGTCACATAAAAATTCCTTTCTCATGATCCCACTGAAATCTCCCAATCTGGCACATATAACTGTCAACCAATCATGCTTGCTAAGAGGAAGGTGACAACATGCCCAACTTCTACCAAATATTCAACGTGTCACATGGGCTTAACATCAAGCTGCAAGTGAACAAGTGGCAATTAAAATTTCCCCCCCTGCTGCAACAGTGATATTGCCGTAGAACTGAAGCTGATGTGTTCCTACAACTCATGTTGCCCCCAATGTCACATACTCTGAAGTATGAGCCCACTGTGATGCAAGTCATTGTCATCATTATTACATCATTACGTACAGTTCCATAAAGCAGAAGTAAACTTTGTTACCAGCAAATTGGGACTTACTCCAAACACTTGTGACTGTTCCCTGTTGCCTGACCACACATTATTATTACCTCATGTTCTTGTACCCACCCAGTGCACAATTGCATTAGTCTGAGATATGGTGGTTTCTATTCTCTAAAGTTGTAAGAACATTGTAAAGAACAGTGAAAGCCCACAGTACATCTGAGTAATTATTGACATATTGAGGTAGTCCTTTAATATTGGTCCCTATCAGCTCTAGGCATTACTATAGATGTGGAATTGTACCTCTATTGCTGAGACTAAAATATATTAGAATTTTTGCTGCTCTGGTCATGTATGCAGATAATTGCATTCTTAGTGAATAGAATATCAATGTAAAGTGGAATTCTAATTAATAGTCGTTTTAAAAGAAAACATTTCATCTAGTCTTTGATTCGCATCTGTACACATTTGAGTGATCATTCTGTATTACACATCATGGTTTTTACTGCGGAAAGCAAGAGGTTAGAGAGCTTGGTAGGTGTGTTAGATCTGACTATGAAAGGTTCTTTTTCTTTAGAAAAAGTGACATTTACCGGCAGAAACAATGTGCCACTTACCCTGCCCGTCGTAATTGGCAGTAATACTTTGGTTGCCATAAGCCCACTGTTGCTAGGCAACCCTTTCAAAGCTGTCATTTTATGAGCCATTCAGCAAATTGACTTTATGCAGGGTGTTTAATGCATACGGATGATTTATGGACAACTCCTAACTTCTGCTAATTTTTCATTTGGTTTACTAACATTGCACAATGGTAATAACTTCAGTGGCAACAAGAGGGCCTGCACTTTAAGTTTAAGTTTGGGTAGCCTTGTGCCGTTAACAAAAAGGATGACGCAGCTTCCGAATACCATCAGGACGTTTTGTTGTTTGTTTTGTTACTTTTACTCATGTTTGATTCTGTTCCCTTTTTAATTATCAACTGAATTCATGTTGACTCCAATGAAGTATACTACAGTACCAGTCAAAAGTCTGGGCATACCTATTTTTATTTTTTTTTAATTGTCTCTGTTCTAGGTATGTTATTCATTTAAAAGTAAAAGGCCTCAAGGCAATGCAGTAATGCATGTCAAATATTGCAACGACCCCGAGAAGTGTTCAACATTGCAAAATTTTCTCAGATTTTAGACTCTTCAAAATAGCCCCCTTTTGCTTCCGTGACAGCATTGTAGACTCTTGACATTATTTCTACGAGCTTCCAGATGTAGCCACCCGGAATACTTATCCAACAGTGCTGAAGGAGTTTCCACAAGTCCTGAGCACAAATTGGCTACCTTGCTATTACTCTTTGATCCAGCTTATCCTAAAGGAGCTCTATAGGGTTTAGGTGGGGCGTTTGCGGTGGTCAGGTCATCTGTCACAGCACTCCATTGCTTTTCTTGTTCATAGGATAATTCCAACTAGCTGCATAACCTTGATATGTGCTTGGGGTCATCATCTCATTAAAAATAAATGATTTTTAGTAAGTGTGTCCAGACTTTTGACTGGCACTTGAAAAATTGACATCATTGTTACACTATACTTTCAATGTGTTTTAAAGTGGATGAGTTTTATTGTAGAAATATTATAGCTTCACTCAAGTAAAATACTAAATATTAAAAATTTAATGGAAACATGATATTACAAACACAAAGAGAATTTTTCTATGGTTTGAGATGATGTATACATTTTACAGCATCATATTGAATCATACGATGCATTGCTGAAGAGACACTATATACTGTGTGTGCACTGTATGGTCGTTACATAAAAAACTCACGGAATTGTCTGTTTATATGCATCTTTTACTGATTGAATAATGCATGACTTGTCTGTTCTACAGTGTGCAGTGTATATCCATTACAGTGCATAGTATGGTCATACCTCTCTAGCACAATGTGTGTTGTGTGTTAACGTGTTAAGACTATCTATAGCGTATAGTTTATTCAACTTCTTGGTATAGCACTTTAGTGTGTTAAAACACTGTGCTGTATAATTAATATGTAGGTTTCTCACACTGTATTGCAAGATGTTGGTAAACTTCTCACAGTCGTCAGTGTGTTTATGCACCTCCAAAACTGTCCTCAGTGTGTCAGGTAATTCAGTCCAAAAGCAAGCCTTGAGGCAGGTCACTGGAACTGATAAGCCATTAATACTTAATTCCGGACCCTGTGCATTATTTAACAATAATGATAACGTCTGTTGCATTATAGATTAAAGAAGTTTGGTCTTTTCTAATCACAGTTTTTGAAAAATCAGACAGACACTCGTGGGGAAAAAAGTAAGAATGGGTGGGGGGGGGGGGTGTTTGGGGTGTGTCTGGAGAGATTTTGACAAGACATCAGGCTGAAATGTGGTAGGCTTCAGACTTGGTGATTCCATCACTGTATTTTTGTGTGGAGTGCAGCATACTTTGCTACTTTGATCTCACAGTAGGACCATTCCTACTGCTGAGTGGGAGGACCCAGGCAGAGAAGCATGATTGATAGAAGAGACACTCAGAGTGAAATTGCTCTACCAAGGGGTTATTTCTGGACAAGCAGGTGCGTATAAATATATATTACATAACCATCTATACAGATATGTGTATAATTTTAAAAGGTGAGAAAAAGTGAGGAAGATGAACATCTAGTCTCTGTAAGGTGATGAATATATGTGTGTGTGCATATATATTTATATACATGAACTGAATACATACATACATATATACATATATATATATGTGTGTGTGTGTCTGTGTCTTTGTGTGTGTCTATGTCTGTGTCTGTGTGTGTACCTACAGTACAAATTCTTTCTCTTTTAGTCTAATTTGATTTATAACTCCAATAATGGCTGAAAACCATTCATTAAGGCTGTTTCACCAAGGCTCTGTAGAACTGTATTGCACTGTCAGTCTCACTTTCAGCTTGCTAATCACTACAAAATACAGCCTGTGGAGTGTTGTTCAGGAGTCCATTAGCTGGGAGTAATTGGTGTTGGACGGAGGGCTGCAATAAAGCAGCACGGGTCAGTTCTGGTGAGACTGGTGAGAAGCTGATTCACTGAAGGCTTCGGTGCTGGGTTTTTTTTTTTTTTGACTGCAAGAAACATCTGTGCCACTGGAAAGCGGCTATGCGGGAATGGCGTTCTAACACTTATCTCGAAGCGAGATCAAATAATAATGTGAAAAAGGCAGTGCCAGCGCCTGATGGAGAAATAATTCCCGGATCGTTGAAAAAAGATCAATAAGTATGACGATAATTGTTCTGCATCACGGTCTGTTGTCAGTAGTCTGTACTGCAATGAGATGTGTCTGATGTCCAAGTCAGACTGAAATCTATTTTTCACTCAGAATATCACTCCAATCTACTTCTGTTTAGTTTAGATTTGGGTGGACACGCTATTTTTAGGTCTAGCTAAAAATGGTTCCCTTTATTAGCATGCTAAGCATTTGCATCACAAAAACATCTGCTTTTCTTGTCCAACCTGAGATGTTGTGGTGAAGTTCTCACTCTATGCCTCTTTCTTTTTTTACAGATCCCACAAGGCAACGAACAAATGAGCAATGCAAGAAGATCTATCTTCTGGCTATTTGTCTCCTACTTTAAACAATAATTTCATGGAGTAGCAATGGTGCAAAAACACAAAATAACACTTACACCTGTGAACAGGGGAAAACAGCTTCTGAATGCAGCACCGCCTTAAAAACATCATTTAAAGTTGCAGATAAGCCCCAATTCCATTAGGAAGTCCCACATGATGGATGAAATGTTTTTAAATAGGCTCACTGAACATTGACCAAGATTTTAAAACAAGATTTAAGGATGCCTTTGTGTTACACGACACATAATGGGGCTGTATTTTGTTTCAATTTGAAATTAATAGAAAAATTTAAACGAAAAAAAGAAATTATCAAATTCTGCCAGTATTTCATCCAGTCCATATTGTTGTTTTAAATATTATGCCATCGTAATTTTTAATGTTGGTTTTTTAAAATACATTAAGCACAGAAATGAGAATGGTAAGTGTGTCCATTTAATTGCTACCTTTTTGTGGTTCTCACACAACACATGATTCAGCATTGATGCAACAGAGAGCGGAACATTTTTTTGTGGAAAAAAATGAGTACGGTTGTAGGTGTGGGCATTCTCAGGGCTGACATTGTCATGAAATAACAAATCGCCATCTGCCAAACACCTAATGGCATGCTGGGATCTGTGAACAAATCTGGCCTGTATGCTTTTCAGAATTACTATGCTCAACAACACACAGACATTGTGGGGACCATCCATTAATTTCTACGGGGAAAACTCTAATCCCAACAATGATGACCTTGACCTCTACCCAGCACTAACCATAAGTAACCAAACAAAATACAACTCTTTTGGCATTGTTCGTTTTTGGAGTGTATGCACAGATCTGGAAAATGGTCCCCACAACATCAAAATAACAGGTTTTTACTACCAACCCCCCCCCCCCACACACACACACACACTTTGCAGGCCACCTTTTTAAATGTCTTGCTATTTGCCTAGTATTCATGCAGAATGAATTTGAGTTTAAATGCATGAAAATAGTGTTGAATGAATAACAGATACTAATATTCCCTAAGAGTGCAATTGAAAGCATTTCTCTGTCTAGATGCAAATTGACACATTAGGATTATTGCTGCAGAATTTCCAGACAACTGTAAATTATTTTCCCAGTAAATAATGAAAGTTCATATCAGGCTTGATACTCTCCTACGTATTAAAAAGAAACAGGGATATTTTAAGGAGTTTCACAATTACATTTCTTGAAATGAGTCAGGTAATAATGGCAGTGGTGTACTGTTTTATGGTGTATCCTTTTATGCAGGGGGTGAAGTAAATTTTCATAGGCGGTTAGTGCTCAGTTATTGTGCTGTTTTGATGTATTGAAAAGCTTTTTATATATATATATATATATATATATAGTTTAGCTTTCAGAATTATTTCTGCATGAGGCAGGAGTCCCATATAGTCAAGCAGAAATTTTCAACTATAAGCAAGTCCAGGATAAAACTGTGCATTAGTGGCCATTTTTATTATTTATTACAAATGTTATTTTTGCAATTCCAAAACCACACTGAGATGCAATCTTTTGGACAGAAAGTGTCAGAATGGTCTATTCTGTAATGTTGTGTACGGAATCAGCTTTATGCTTTCCCTCTCCCATTGATACCTGGTGTTCTTTGCCGGCTTTAATTAAAAGCCTCTTAGATCAATGAGATTTTGTGAAGGTGAATTAATATAATGACTTACCCAATGGCTATTCTTCTTCATGTGTAATTCTTTGGGCTTTGGTCATAATACAATTTTCAGTAATGTAGAGCGAAGCCTCTTTTGTGCCGCTTACTTAAAAAACACAAGCGGGGCACTGGCACCCCCAGAAGGTCAAGCTTTCAATGAAGGCCAGTTCCTCTTCAGTGATGGGTGGGTCATCAAAGCACCTGTCACTGGGCTGCAGGACTTAATGAGGCAGGTGCTCTGAAACTAACATTCCGATGAGAGTGAGTCAAAGAGACAGCCCAACAGAATTTTGCATGAAAACCGAGGAGAATTTAATGCAACTGAGCAACTTCTCACAAATTACTTTTGTTCAGTGCATATTTTGCTGCTGTCTACTAAATGCATGAAAAAAAAGTTTGGACAAAACTTGAAACACCATATGCAGAATTATCGTGAAGTAGCTGAATTACGTTTATAAAGGCAGCATCAAAGATGACTGATATTACAATGATGTCTGATTATCAGTATGTTTCAGCTACAAAGGTCTAACAACCTACACTTTGCGCCCAAATTTCTGAAACACCGGTCACATAAACTGTTAAATTATTTAATATGTCAAAAGGAACAGTCTCAAAAAACTATGACAACACGTGTCAAACATGGAGAAACTGCATCAGCAAAGACGGCTGGTGGTCAGTGAGTCGAAACTCACTGACAGGGATAGACAGACAGCTGAGAGTGCTTAACACCACAAAAGTAGAAATGCACAGAAATGAATCAGCACCTCTGTGACCCAGGCTACAAAATCTGTACATTGTGTGCTTCACAAAGCTGGACTTGATGGCAGGTCTGCCTTTCGGAAACCTCCTGTACCCAAGGCAAATGCACAAAGGCGCAGAGCCTGATATGAGGAACACAAAACCTCGATTACAGAGCAATGGATAACAGTAATATGATGTGATGTCATCATTCACCCTTTTCCTACAACCAAACAGGTTTATATTTTGAGAAAGTCAAAGGATGTCTTCTCCATTGCTAACTATTAAATATGGTGGGCGATATCTAATAGTATGGGCAGCCATCCTATCATTAGGCTATGTACGTACCAAAAAATAGGAGGCTATTTTAAGAGAACTACATGCACCTTTCAGTGCAAACACCGTTCATTCATGATGTTCCCATTTTCCAGAATGATAATGTCCACATATGCACCGGATCTAAAAATTGTTGAATCTACTACATGCAGAGGTGGATAGTTCCGGTCCAGAAAGTAAAAATCCAGACCAAGATTCTGTTTCCACTGACCAGTTGCGTTCTCTGTAACACTTTATACTCAACTGGTGGGTTGAAACAGACCCTTACTTTCTGGAACTGAAATGTCCACCTCAGCCTGAATGGGTTATTCTGGAGCACATAGTATGAAGCAGATTTCCATCTCCTTCACCTCTTGAAGAACTGGAGGCTTTTCTTCTTGAACTCATTCTTCCTGGAAATGATAGGTTACAGGCATCTGGATTCTGTCTCAGAATATGAGCATCCGATGTAAAGCAGTGATGAAACACGATGCATTCTGAAGCAGGATCCCCAAAAACAGAGGTGTTACCGGCTCACCTTTTTATTGTCTACTGATTTATGGCTGTTAGGCCAAGAACAGGGGTCCCCCATGTTTCCTCATAAGCACCTTCCCACAACCTTCCATATGCCTCGATGGGATAAATGCTTGTCTTGTGGGTTCACGTGTCATTTTTTCCCCGCATCCTTTTATAGCCAGACAGCTGGGGAGCTAGAGGGTGTATCGAACAGCTGGAGGGGAGATCATCGACAGACTGCAGAGGGATCTCCAGCCACTCGCAGTGCTTCACTTGGGAAGCTCAGGCGAGAATGCTCGCACAAACTGACTAATTATGAGACATGACATGGGTTTTGACCTTTGCCTTTTGGCCTCTGCCCAAGGTGTCCTAAGCCCCGTGATCAGGTAATAACTGGGATCATCAAGCTATCCGTACAGGGACATATGTGTCCCTGGCAAAAAAAAACAGCATAGGCTACGTTTTTAACATGTAGACTACGTTTCATGTCTACAATAAAAACTAACTAAAATAAAAAATAAAATAAAATTTTTTTTAAATAAAAATTCACTATGCTGCTGGACCCCTAGTTAATACAGTTACACTTGCTGACATACTTTTCTCCATTTGTATTTTTATAGCACATTATTTATTTTCTTGGTAGTAATTTTAATTCGCTTTTAATCCATTTTCCTTGTATTTAAAATTTGAATAAGTATAATGATCATAATCACACTTCTTAAACAAAGGTTGCTGCTCAGTTTCTATCACGATGTAAAATCTGTCCTTTGTCTAATTGCCGCAGCTACACGCAGACATTAAAAAAGTACATATTTGCTTTATGAAAATACACAGTGAAAAAATCTACTCTGGGTCTTAATTTAACTGAACAGTGACTCGATAACTGGTCGGAGCAGATCCGACTGTTAATGCATAGAAGGAAAAGGAACATGGAAGGAAACGGTTCAAAAGGTAGGGATGTTGCATGGCCAAGCAGAATGACAAGATCAGAGGATTATTCTGGAATTAATCCTGCTTCATCCATGGCATCCGACGTCCAACTCCAGCTGCTTCTCCGTTCTACTCGATCAGCCTTTGTCAGCGTGAGACTGACAAGGAGGACTCAGAAAAATAAAACGTGTGAGCGGGCTCAGGAACCATGTCCGGGTGCATGGTTCTGCGGCAGCCAGAAGAAACAGAACAGACACTTATATAGCTGGGAATGTGTGACAGGTGATGAGAATGAATCCATCCATCAGCAGAATGTGACCCAGCCCAAGGTTCACACACACAGCGCTGAAACAACTTCATGCAGCGCTATCTCACGACTGAACTGACACTTCGCAACCAAGTTTAATCTGAGGGAAAATTTATTCTGTATCTTACTGCTCTGCTGGCTTTTGTAGGATGCAAACAAGAAAGCAGACAGACTTAATGTATTATTAGGCAAAATAAGTGTTTTCTTCCGATACATTGCAGTCCAAGCAATAATTGAGCTTACATAACAATTCAATAACTTTAAACTCCTTTTTTTGTAAGTGCCAGGCTTTGTCTGGGAAAATTGAATAAATAAGTAAATGAAATTTCCACATGAGAGACATGACCAGAATGTTTTACAGTTGTATAAGTGTCTTCATTATTGCAAGAATATCTAACAGAAATATGAAGTTATAAAACTTTGTCCTCTTTGTGAGAGGTCCACGTGAAACGCATGCTGGTGCCATTAAGATCTCTTTATATTTAAATAACCTGCCCTAGGCAGTTCAAAGGAAAGAATTATTAAAGCAGATCAAAACGTGAATCAAAGCTTTGCTTATCTTTCAAATAAACCAAGTATTCTCTCCATCTGGGAGATGGACTTGGTAAACTTGGGATTATCTTCGAGACAGGACCTGTCAATGTGCAGGGTGTGTGTTAACTAATGTTATCAGATGATGTCTTCACGTTCCTATCCCTTGCTAGCTAACTTCATTCCTTATTTACTTTCCTAGAGGAAAAATAACAGACGCTTCCTAGGAAGCAAGGATGACAGAATGAAAGAGACTGCAATCTCTTGCCAATTCAGGCTGCGTCTAAAATTAATACGTACAGAGATTGGATAGTAACCATTTTCTTATCTGACTTAATTCTAATGAGCATTAGCATAAAAAAATTCTCATACATATGAAAACACAGACAAGTAACCCCCCCCCCCCCCACACACAGGAATGTGTTTAGCATTTACGATTACAGTTAACGTCCCCTTTTAACTCAGCTACCCTTCTAATAATTGTCTCTCTCGTATCAATGCATTTTATTTATATGTATAAATGTACGCAGTTCAGTGTAGGCAATGATCATTTAAACAGTAAAATGTTTTACAAATTGGATCTAGAAAATAAATAAAGCATTAATTGTTAATGGCATGGTCTTAGGTCATGTGCAGATAGAACTTTAATTGTTGAAGCATTTTGATTTTTTTTAATAACATGCTTATTGGTGGATGTAACAGGGCTGATTTCAGTGGATTGACTGTTTGTTACAGATAGTGGCATCATCTCCCCATGCTGGTTTTCAGAATAACAGTAACTAATGGCATAATCCCCCTTGTGTTTGTTAGTGGTATTACAATACTCCCCTGGTGCTGGTAAGAAGTATTACCTTGTGCAATGATACCGTCTCCCCTGACGCGATAAAGTTAGCCATAGCTACAAAACTATTATTTTTCTGACTAAAAAGCATTTGTGCATAATTGAGGCAATATTATAGCTTTGGCTAAGAGTACTTTGCCTCCCGCTTTCATTACTTACTGATGACAGGAAGACAGTAATTCCAGTCTACTATAGCAGACACCTGGATCGTTGTAGTACTTCAGAACCAAAGCTGTCCTTCGGATTTGTGCAAAATGATTTATGCGAAAAAATGTCTGCACCTTGCAAGTTAGAAACTGGATATACCTGTCCCTTTCTCAAACCAAATATCCCTGACTTTCATGGTTACTAATTCACAAAATAAATTTCCAAAGGGCCTAGTATTGATGGATGTTTATCCTCATGAAGCCTTAATTCACTGTTAATCAAAAAGGACCATAGTGCTAAGAGGAGGGACATATTCATTCATTAGCAGATACAATTTTAACGAAGGACTTACTCGGTTCTTTGCACATCAGATTGAATGTATGGGTCATGTAAAAAAAAAATCACTAAAGAAACGACATATAAAATGACTAAAGATGTTGGATGTAATTTCACTAATTTAGGAGGCCAGAAATTATTGCCTTTATATAAGTTTATCAGTAGCTTCTTAGGTCTTTTTGGTAATACTTAAGCAGTCATCTATAGTGCCTTATACTGTAGATACTTAGAATTATAAAGCATTACAGCATCTTCTATTGTCAGTCATAAGGCATTATAGTGTTGATTATAATACTTCATAAGCTCCAATGAAGCTCTTATCTGTAGTGCACTATAGATATAGATATCTTCATAATGCATTATAATGGTCGGTATAGGAATTAAGGTATATATATATATATATATATATATATATATATACTGTGTGCATATATATATGCACT
>JAODLC010000002.1:4750569-4780624 GCA_026781145.1 Hippopotamyrus pictus
CATTTTCACTTCTGTGAAGGGGGATTGTGGCGCATTGTTATACTGTTTTTCTTGTTGTTTGTTTGTTTGTTTTATCATATCTTGGCGGTACTATTTCCATATGGTATTCCCCCAAAGATATAGCCACTCAGAAAGTGGCTGACTCTTAACTATGACAATGACGCCTTTGTAATTATGACAATGTCTCTCCACTTTCTTTACTCATTGGGTGGGCCCATGCGCTTTCTCTGTGAGGGGCCATGCTGTCCCAGCAGGGTGGCAGTCTCGGGCTTTAAATTAGACTGAGAAAAAGCCCCACTAAGTATCTTTGCATCTGCACTCTTAAAATAAGGGGTTCTCCCAATAGTTGGGTTCTAGGAGCAGGTAGGAGAAGCTAATCCAGATAATATATTAAATTTGGATTGCTGACATACAATGGACTGCATTGGATTTCAGAGAAGTGAGGAGGCTTTGGACCGAGCCCCACACACCCCCACCCCAACACTGCCCCCCCCCAAGCATCACACTCACCACCACTGTTAGCATGCACATTGTCAATCTGTTGTTTTGTCTCCTGTATAACTTCCCTGGGCATGGGCAAGCTAGGCCTGCCTATTTGGAGGAAATCAGGACACCTGCAAAGTGACAGCTGAGTTTTTTTTATGTTTTTGGAGAGAAAATTATTTGTTGAATTTTTAATGGAAACATAGCTTCAGTGAGGGCTGACTTAGGGAGCAGAGGCATGCTGAGAACATTACTTAGGCCCACTCATTTCCATGCATGCTTTCAGATACTACACTTTCCCCTGAAGGCACTTACAGCTTGGGTCGCCTCCAGTAGGCATTAGCCTGCATTTGAGAAACATGGTGCTAAATGGGCAGAATTAGGAGGGGTGGGGGCACGTTTTCTTCTTTGTTTGGCACTATTTGCAATAGGCAAAGAGAATGAATTAGGGTGCAAATGTATTTCAAAATGTAGGCCCAGCACCTGTTATATCGATTTAATTGTATCCATTCTGAACGGAGGATTTAGGAAGCTGGCAGTTGACAGTGGTTTTACATACACATATGTTCATACTATTTGCTCTACCGAATGTATTTATTAACACTGTACAAAAGAAATGAGAAAAAATACCCTCAGGTAGTATTCAAAAAGAGCTAATACATTGATCTAGTTAGAAAACTGCCCTCAGTAGGTAGATAGGTAAGTAGGTCGGTGGGTGGGTAACTCAGCAGGTTCTGATTCCAACAGGAACTGTACAACTATACCATTGATCAGTAAACTCACCCAGAATTGTATAAGCAGAACATTCAGGCACACAAAGTAAATCTGCATGCCAGGCTGAAGGTCTGAACGTTACAGCAGATTATATAACACCTTCAAGTAACACTTAACAAAATGACATTTGTATTATGTATATACATATATATGTAGAGCTCTCCACAATTTGCTTTGACAACAGCTTTGCAAACACAAGACATTTGGCTAACGTGTTTCAGCATGAATAATCCAGCACATTTTCCTCGCTCCTCTGCGCCAGTGTGCAGAGATGTAGGGTGCTTGTGGGATGCTTTGCTATGACTTTTCTGTTCAGTTCATCCAAGTACTCACAGGTTCTCTGTGTTTGAGGTCTGCAGACTTAGCAAGGTCATTAGATTGAATTGTCCTTAATGTCTTTTCTTTGGCATAGTTCTTATTCGTTACGGAGGTGTGTTTTGGGTCGTTATCTGAAGAATGAAGCACAGCACAGACAGCCAGTACCCAGATGGAATGCTATGCCTCTGAAGTATGCTATGATAGACATGCTTAATGAAATTGCCATGGAATTGAAAGCACTGCTTCTATACATACATACAACACACACACACACACTTTCAATTCAATAAAAGACTGAGTTTTCATTCAAGTTAAATTACTCTTTGATGTGAATCCTCCACTTTCAATGTATCCCACACTGACAAATACTTCATGTTAGAATTCTATAGTCCAGTCAAATAACAATGCCATTCAATGTATTATTGCTATAATTTCAATTCAAATTAGTTTTTCACTTTGGTTGGACAATTATAGAAGTATTTAAAGTACTTATTTTTCATTGACTAGCCATGACTGTACTTGGAGGAAGAAAGAGGAAATGTTGGAGTCAAACTGTGCAGTAAAACTAAATAAATTTCAAGTTTGGGTAGTATCTGTCAATATAGATATACTGTATAGGGCTTGTGATGTTTAAGGAACTGCACTTTGTTGTAGACCATTCGCATGCTTAGTGAAGTAGAACATTTAACCAAATCTAACAAGAAATTCATCAGGGTTTGTCAAATTCTGGTTTTACCTGAATGCAGGTCTCTAATGCGTGAGAAGCAGCCCAGCTGTACCACGGAACAGAAACTCCTGACACAGGGATTGGGAGGAGAAGGAAAGGCCTACTAGGGTCTCCATTTCATGATGTTTTTTTCTTCTTCTAGAAGGGAGGGGTCAAGTGTGAACATAAAAAACAATAGAGTCATTTTGGGAAAAAAAACAAAAAAACAAAAATAAACTATGGCTGGCATGTTGGGTACCAAGTTCATGCTCCATGTTAGAAAGAAGAAAACTACAAGAAAAACCTTTGTGCAGGAATGACAGAAATGTGGAATGAAACCACAGAGAAACCAAGGTCACCATCCAGGTCACCAACCAGGTCACCATCCTGTAGCAGCCCCTGCCCTGTCATGATATACTGTGCTGAGAGTTTACCACTGGAAGAAGGAGAGGTTAAGTTTGGGGAAAAACTACTAAGATGGACTGCTTAAATTCATCTGAAGAAGAATGAGCATGCCACCATTCTCAGATACTGGTAAGGCAAAGAACATCATAATCTCAGCAGATTAGGCATTTTGATGTCAGAGATTCAGTGGTGAAAGGCCAGGAATCCTACGTTGTAAAAATATATGTCCATCATCGGTGAAGGACAAAAACATAAATAAAAATTTGACCTTACTTTGGACACGTAAGATTGATACTCGTCAATCACTTGCCCATAGCATCTAACCAGAACGAAATTCGAGATGCCATATAATTAGAGAATCATGACCATTATAAAGGAGAAAGCCTTTGACAAACGAGACAGCTTTCAAAACCGCTGTATAGCCAACGCGGCTGCTGTAAAATTACATTTAAAGTTGGGTGCAATTTATCTTCATTGTCCAATGTTAAGAGCTCTCCGAGGATCCAGAGTCTCTCAAAATTAGTTTCGTTTCAGTGGACGATGACAGGCTGGTGGGGGGTGGAGGCTTTATGACTGGTTTGGCATGATCACATTACTCAGTTTCAGTAGATAGCTCCCACCCCCCCCCCAGCGCCGCACCCTTTGACCCACACGGACATCATACAAGCAGCACTTTTGTTATGGAATGAAACTTATCCAGAAGGTTGTTACTTTTTTAAAATTACAATCCAAAGAAAGAACAACTGTGGTTCCTAGAAACAATGTGCTTAGTCTTAATAACTGTAATTAATATGATGCTACATGAATGAAAATTGTCAGCTAATTGAAAGTTTAGCGCTGATGAGCGTGTCTACTATGCACCTGAAGACGGGAAGGACGTGGTGCCTGGCCATTTATGTGTTGGTGCTTTGTGCACCAGACAGTATGGGATCCAGTTCAGTCAACTTGTTACAGGGGCACTGTCCCATGTGATGGACTGATAACAAGCCTCCTGTGACCTGACCAAACAGGTAAGTAATGAGCTACAGGCACTGCCTTCAGGGAAAGCATTGTAATGTCTTGCCGTTACTAGCAATTTGATAAAATTTCTTAGGCACTTAATACTGTTCCAACCTAAAACAGAGACCTGAAGTCCCCTACGGTATTTCAGTGAGTACCTTTAGGAAGATAAAGTAATATACAGCATCAGTGGTTGAATAATTCTATTGCATGTTGTTAATAAAAGGCTAAATAATGCATAAATACAAACTGTCATGATTTTCCAAAGGTGCTAATGTGAGCTCTGCTTCTGCTAATGACACAGCTGGAAGTAAGAAAAAAACAGGAAGATCTCTAAAGCTTAATAAGAACATTACATGCACAAGGGTCACCTGAAAGTAATGAGTACAGAGGCAGTAATATGAATCGACCTTTTGTTGTTGACATTATGTAATCATGTACTAATTGCACTCCACCAATATTGGTCATGTGAATTCTGAACAGTGGGAGAAGAACAAACAACATCTGCTTTGTGAGAATTTTATGAAATATCGACGGACAAAACTCTATCAAAGCAATAATGAAAAGTAAGTGTTGAACTTTATTTTTTGAAGTGGAGATTTAAGAATGCATGTATCATTGCATTTGCAAGTTCCTCATGAAAAACATGAGGCAATGTAATACAAAATGAACAATTTAATATGCATCATCATCAACATCATTATTATTAGTAGTAGTAGTACTACTACTACTAGTAGTAGTAGGAGTAGAAGTAGTATGCTATATTATTATTATTCTTTTAAGGGTCCAAAGCATAAAGTTTTTTTTATTATTTTTTTTTCTTCCCTAAAACTGAATGGGCAGCCTAAATCACAATTATTATTATTATTATTATTATTATTATTATTATTATTATTATTATTATTATGCTAGAAACAGTTAAAGCTAAGCCTCCAACTAAATGCAGGATATATACAGTAGAACAGGTTAGAGGGTAAACCAGTTTAAGAGATGGTTTAAATAAAAATGAAAGCCGGCATTACGATACATTCACTTGAAGGGAAATCCCACTGAGGCAGCACTCACTGCCAAATGACATGAACAGCCCAGGACACAGGGAGCACAGCCAAAGGCAGCAGGCCAGGAGAGACAATGGGGCCGTGCCCCTTCCCCGGGTGAGTAGTGCGCCCGGCAGGACCTCCAGTCAGCCCCGCACCAGCAGTGGCCAAAGATATGGCCCAGAATTTTTACCTTTCCCCTCCAAGAGGGCTTCCCAGATTAATGGGCCAGTGAATCAGGGCTCGTGTCAGGCGGGCAGGCAGGTAGGCCATCCTCCTGCTCGCTCGCTCACTCTCTCTCTCTCTCTCTCTCTCTCTCTCATAGCTAAGGCTCATTTAAATCTGTGTAATCACTACAGTATGTACATCACGGTGCTGCTGACCTGACAGCTGCATTAGGTGCTGTCAAGTACCGCTGGTGCCCACTGTCAGACCATGGAGATTTTCCCCCTGTGGAGTGGGGGTCAAGGCAAGAGAGACAAGAGTTATTATTAGAATTACTATTGTCTTATTATTCATTACTATTAATATTATCAATGATCCATGTTAAAAACATACATGCACCAAGCTGAGTTTAGGATCTCTGTTTTATATGTGTTCCGAATTCGTCAGGATTGTCTGTTCAGCTAATACAAACAATTATATAATATCACAAAAGAACATTGCCTTCATGGCAAAACCAATACCTTTTCAGCTGAGTTCAGAGGCTGGTATATGACAGCAGCGGGAAGCTTGAAGACAGAGAGGCGACCCATAATATCTATTTTTAAAGCTAATAGGAGTTGCACTGCGACGCACAATCTTTTAAGCAGGTTTAGAAAATGAACGACCGGCTGAACGAATGCAAAACAGCTGCTTGAGCGCTTTAGCGGCGTTGCCGATGACGCGTGTCAAAAATGATTTAAACCCACAGCGGTTTCCCCTGCCACGTCCTGAAGCAGAATATAAGAAACATCAACCCACCTGCCCTGCCAAAAAGCTGCGCCCGTCACCCAGCCGGTCCTTTTGCCTGTTACACCTACTGCTTCCCCTCTGCAGGTATACTGGAGAAACACATTACTGAAACAAGAGTCAAGCGTGTCAGACGTTCCAGAGGTTTAGCTGTATACGGTACTGACACCGAGACATAATAACTACATGTGCAGGCAACTGAAAGTTCTCACCCGTCCACATACAACGTTATTCAAATGCAGGAAAAAAAAGTCCGTAGCAGATTGTGCATCTCTGCGTCAAGATTTATATTGTTTTTTTTTTGTTTGTTTTTTTTTGTTTTTTTTAAAAAAGAAAGCATATTAAAGAAAACACTGAAGCTTAACAACATAAGAAATGTTTGACCTTTATTACACATTGCTTCTCACGTTAGTCATCATATATAATTTTAAATTGCTGAGATGTATTTTGCTTTTCAAATAAAAACTAAATAAGACATAAAATCCATTACATTAATAATAATTTCATTGCTAATGCTTTTTTTAAAATATATCCCGTGAGTCATCCTCACGAAGGCTTTGTGAGTAAGAGCATCTACTCTTTTTTTCTGTTTCTTTGTTTGTTTTGGCCCCCATATGAACCACATTACCCGATACTGGGATCAACAGGCGCGGAATGAGATATTCAATCAGTCAGGGGCTGTATAATGTAGGAAAGGTAAACAAACAGTCAGGGACGTACCTTTGCAACGATCATTTAATCACATTGCTGCAGATGCTTAACAGGCACACTCCGGTGTTAGCTGCACATTGGAAACTTTATTGACTGCTTTTATTAAAGGAACCTTGAGGGCTCCAAGCCCAAGACACCCCAAGACTATAATGAGCCAACAGAAAAAGGGCTTTTACAGCACATGCCGTCAGATGGTCACATAATTGGATATTTTTACCCAAAATGACGTTGGCCTTCTCCAAATGCACAACAAATTATAGCCCTTTATATATTATTGTGCTGTACATTTTATTGGCCTTTAGGATTTCAAACCTTTTTCCTTCAGAAGAAAAACGGTGGGTTGTGCAGTAAATATGACTTCCTTTAGTAGACAATAGATGTGATGTGAGCAGTGTAAGGCTTATGCCGGCTGGATTGTGGGATTACAGAGAAAGCTTTGAAAGGACCAAATTGTAGTGCTAATTATTAAAACAACATATACATATAGACAAATTCTGAATTTTTCTCTGAAGAAAAAGGGAAACAAAACCAGGAAATGCATGTATACATGAAGGGAAAAATGCCATTGCACTAGAATGTTCTACCTCATTTCCCAAAAAAGTGAGACGTTGCATAAAATGTAAATGAAAGAATGTAATGATTTACTAATCATATAAACCCATATATAATTGAAAATAGAACGAAGACAACATATCAGTTTTTTTTTTTGTTTTATGACAAATATAGGCTCAATTTGATGAACAGCAAGTTGAGCAACTTGTAAATGTATTGTTTATAATGAATTTGGAGTTCTGCTTTCAATTTGATTTTTATTTATTTTATTTTTTTACTACAGTATTGATTAGAAATTTGTTTAGCTAAGCAAAAGTAGGCTACAGGAAGTACAGAAGCCTTGTCAATATGGGTATCACAGACTTTCTAATGCGGTACACTCCCCTGCTAAACTGGGGTACATTTTCCCAGAAGTAGAGCTGCTATCGACGTTAGCAACTTAGTAAGTTAGAACCATGCAAGAAACCCAGTTTCGACTATGTAAGATGCTTTTGGGAAATGTACCTCTGACTTACCAGTTATAGATGAACATTAACCATGTTCCTTGGAAGGGTATGGAACGTGCTGACACCCCCACCACAGCCCCCAATGACAGACATGCATTCGGCCTGCCATTTTTGCTGCTGTCCGCCAATTCGTCCAAATGTGCATCTCCATCGAGCTTGAATTGGCATTTGTTAATTTGGGGGGTTTGGTTAAGACTGTTACGTAGTCTAGGAATTTCTAAACAGTCTCTTTCACTTCCTTCTTTTACATATTCAGGAATTATATTCGAAAGAGGGAACAACAGTGTTTCAGATTCATGGAATGTCATTTCCATGTACCAAATTATCCATTTTCAGCTGTAGCATAGTAAAGTCAGATTTTCATTCTATCACCTTTAAGGGGTTTTCTCTAGTGCCCAACAATGAAATCACTTAGCCAACCCAGGAATTTGAACTAGCAACCTTCTGATAACAGGCACAACATACAGAGCCACACTTTTCCCTGTTTAGTGTTTAATATGGATGGCTAGCACATTTAGTGAGAGGAGAACATTGCTGTCTCCTGCCTCCAGGCCTGGAAGTTTGAATCTCACCTCCACTCTCTGCTTGTGGAATATGCATGCTTTCCTCATACTGAGTGGGTTTCTTTCTGGTACTCCTTTTCTTCCTGCCTGTATTCCAAAGACAAGCATTTAGGTTAACTGGTATCTCTAAATTGCCTAGTGAGTATAACTGTGTGCATGTGTGTGTGTTTGTCCTGCAGTGGGTTGGTATCTCATCCCCTGCCCTGTCATGCCTGAGAGAGGCTCCAGAGTCACGGCTCCAGGTGACTCCGACCAAGTTAATAACAAGAATGTCTTACAATAATTCTCCAGCATACAGTAAGCCCTCAATCAACCAAATCAACAAAAGCACGAGTATTGTGACACAGCACACAAAGTACAAAACTCCCTGACCGATTTGTTAATAGCAGTTTCATTATGTATCTTAGGTAAACATATCTCCCAATTGAAAGTCACTCTTACAGACACAAATAGCTGAAAAAGTGCCCGTTCAAAAATTAGGACACTTGAACTATCATGCAGTGAAATGACAGCATTTGTGGCATTCTCATTTCAGACATGCAAAAGGATTCTTGAGGGAATCAGACATAATAGGCCTGGGACACAAACACAAGTGTCTTACAACTTTAAAAATTAAGGTTAAGGGCAGGTGTTGTATTGAAGCTAAAAAAGAGGATGATGTTGCAATGACATCAGTGTTTGTAATTGCTAATTGCAGTGCTCAATGGTGTGTCATCTTTAAACAGCTAATGGGAGAGGGTCCAATATTTCACAATTCACATACCAGATGGTTGGTGGGTACATGTCTTTGATTGTGGAGCTGAGCAGTCTTGCTGAAATGGTGAGATGGGAACTGGGAATCAGAACAGGAGCGTGGATATTCGATTTGGGGTAGGGGTGCCATCCCCTAGAGACATTACTCATTCACATAAGTACCTTCGTCAGAAAGTCAGCTACAGACCATCCGTCGTCCTATTTTCCGTTCCAATTAAGAAGCCATTGTTAGTCCCTTTCTCTGAAATGGCTGTTTGTTGACGAGTGCTGAGTTTTTGCTTGAAAGGATTTTAATTGAATGGAGATTGCAATCTAAACATGGAAATGCAGTTTGTGCAAATGAGGTCTGTCTGTTTGCTACAGTACACCAATTCATTACCCCGAACATCTGCACAGTCGTATTAAAGCAATTAGAACAATAAGCAACTATCCTTGAGATGCCTCTATCAACTGGAGCAATGTGTGAAGGTTAGAAACTAAATTGAGAAAAATTATCTAGTAAAACATATCTTGATTTACGAATGAAAGACTTTTTTGGCTGACAGGATGGCTTCGAATAGACAATTAGCATCTTAAATACTTTTGGCAAAAGCAAAAATGTTTACTCTTTGGTTTTTATCTATATGTACATTATGTGACTGAGAGATTTTTCCTGTCATCTTTCATTCTGAGATCAGCTGCCAAATTTGACTTAATTGTATTAATTTCCTCATGTTTCAAGTAGATAACGACTCACTCTGCACATTACTGATATTATCTGCTTGCATGAAAATTGTTGGAAAAGTTCACATAAAATCTTACTTTTGAAAGCCTCCAGAAAAATATATACTGCATTTATCATGCTTTGTATGAGCACATATTTCACAGCAAATCTACATTTCAACAAGCTAATAAACATATTGTTTAAGAAAAAAGGTCTTTTTCGAAGCAACTTTAATCGGTTAGCAAGTGTGGTAAGATTTTATTAAGTGAGGGATATTGCTTGATTAAATATTTAGACTTTACCCACTACTGAAGCATTTGTTTACCAGAGCGAAACAAGTTGAATACCTTCATCAGAGATGCATCTGCATTCTGGGATTTCAGCTTGGAAGCCTTTTGGTTTCTTAAGTCTGGTTCCTTAGCTGCTACAAAACTTTTTTGTTGAGTAAAGCAATAAAATACAGGACTGTACGTCCAGTTTCCCAAGAATGTTCCTTGGAGTTGATGATGTAGAAATTCTTCTCTTCACCTACAAAACTCCAAGGAAGAAAGTGTGTTAAATTATCTTCATTTTTCTCATTTGCATTCAGTTTTGTATAGAGGCAGAAATCCTTCTTTGCTCCAACTTCCCTTCTTAGGGCAAAGCTGCCTCTTAAATCACATTAATACGGAATATCTTCTGCTGATATTTATAACAACTAAACTTTTAATTGGAACCATTTTGTACCTGTTTACCTCTCTGGCCTCAACTCTGAGAGACTGACATTTGCAATATTCAAAATGCCTCAGCATGTAGTATTGATCCAATTTCTGGGCCTTCCTGAGGAAAATCCCCAAGTGGCACTGGGTGTATTGCAATCGCATAGCTGAATGCAAGGTGGTTTTTTGGACTGATCGGAAAGTAGTGTGTGAGACCCAGTCCCTGGTGCCCTGCGGCCTAAGAGGGCATAAGGCAGGTGACAAGCCGAAAAGGAGACACCAGTTCACATAGCTGCACATCTTTGGATGGTTGAGGGATGCTGCAGTACCCAAAGAAAATCCAGGCAACGCAGGGTGAACATGCAAACTCCACATACAAAGCGGGGGTGGGATTTGAGCTCCCGGTGCTTGAGAGGTGAGAAACCGTGATATCCTCGCTCCCACTGAGGCAGCCAGATATTACATTTCTCTCAGATCCATGTCACACTTTAGAAAAGCCAGCACAGCTTGGTAGCATAATGACAAAGTAACTTAATAATTACAGACAGGGAGGCCTGGATGAGAGGAACCTTTATTGTGCAAAAGCTGAACATTCGCAACATGCATAAAAGGACAAAGAGCTTAAATAAGTTATATTTTTAAAAGTTTGTAAGTGTGACAGCAGTCATCTGGACAGCATGACACATTTCCATCTGCTTTCAAAACATAAGGGTCAGTCTCTCTTACCTCTGTTGATCTTTTTCAGCATGTTCCATCTTAATTAATAAGAAAATGTTTATCTCAACAATAGAAAACAGACGTTTAGAACGCCTACTAACTATTGTGCGCCTCATTGAAAATACAATAGGTTCAGTTAAAACATTAGCCTTTAACAGAATATGTTTGACTGAGATCTGTCAAGCTAAATACACAGTTTTTATGGGAAACAGGCCTTACAAATTCCAACCCTACGAGAAAATTATACAATAACATATTGGTGCCCTGGCGTAGCACATTTGCTCAGTGGTGAGTTCTGTTGCCTTGTGAGTTCAGGGTTGTGGGGTTTGAACCTTACCCCCCTCTGTGTGTGTGTGTGTGGAGTTTACATGTTCTTCCTATATTACCTAGGTGTTCTCTGTGTCACACCCCATGTGCCTTTGTGGGCTAAGAAGTAGCCTAATTGATAGTCATCATCTGTCCCATGCTCTGCTATACCCTCCTTCCCAAGCACCCAAGGTATTGTTTGTGCAATGTGACATTCTGATTGGTTACTCTTTGTCCTAGCTCTCCTCCCTAGCTCCTGACCTCCTCTACCTGGTTTTCCCTCAGATCTCCCCAGTGTCCTCATGTCCCTCATGTTTTCTTAGTTCTGACTTCCCTGGCACTTCTGTGACACCAGCTACAATCTCTGCCTGCCGATTCACTGTATGTTCACTGGTCTCCCTTAATCAACCTCAGTTTACTGCATTTGGGTCTCCGAATCTCTGTTCTAACACACTGGATACTCCAGAATACTTTCATTTCCTCCCATGAAGTTAGGTGAATTAACATCTCTATGATGGCCACAATATGTGTGAAATGCATGCCTTGTGACAGACTGGCCTCCCATACAGGATGTGCCAAGATAAATGGCTTATTTATTTAAAGTATATAGTTTTCTATTTGTTCTTCAATGATATTTTACATTTCTGTAAATGTCCATTCTATAACTCCATTAATTTATTCATACACCTCTGAAACCCTAACAACCTTTATTTTTCTTTGAACCATTTAGTCATTGCTATGCCCTGTGTTTTGGCTATTTAGGCCAACATTTGTCATTTCTGAGCAGAATAATGAAGCTCTTTAATGTGACTGAAATACCAGTAACATTTTGAAGGTAGTGCTTGTTTTCGTTAACATGTCTGCCGTGTTTATTTGTTTTCAAATTGCTTCAAAAAAGAAGTCATGGACTTCTTAGATAACCAGTTTATGCAGGGTCATTTATGTTTCTATAGCCGGCTACCTGGCTTTCAAAAATCAATTTGCAGATCTATTTGTTTATTAGTATGTTACTTTTTTGCTCCTAAAGAGTGTGGCACTCTGACTGCATTTCTATAATAGCCTCAGATAAAATGTGGAGTACCATTCACTTGCTGTATTCAGCTGGCAAACGTTATCCTGCATTTTCACTTTACTCACTGCAAGGAATAAAAGCTATAGTCCAGCATCCAGGAATACACAGAACACTTTCTCCTAACTGCACTGAGTTTATCAGGAAAAGTCACAGAGCTACCAAACAGAAAGTGGAGGGTGTGATTTGTCAGGGCGAAATGGAATTCAGAGCAGACATCACGACTGATCTCTCGTAGATCCACAAGCTAATTAGAGAAATCCAATTAACGGCACATTATTTCAGGAAGAGACCCTCCTGGGGCTGAAGGAGAGGAATAAATGCTTTTATTTCATATCAAAAACACAATATAAAGACATGTACTGGCATGCAAGATGTCCATAGAACCAATTACATCCCACTCAATTCACAAAACAACCATACACATAAGTTCAATTACTTCACAAAACCAAGCCACAGCCTAGCACTGACAACTGTGACTAATGTTGGCTCATTTCTCAAAATGAATTATTAATTATTAATGTTATCTATCTGAAATACCATTGTAGAAATGTTTCCACTAGTACTGTTCAGTGTGTGCTTTCATGCAGGACCTTCATCAGGGTTCCATATGCTGGAAGAAGAATATCAGATGAAGAAGGTCAGGGGTCAGTACAAATCTTTTCCCCTGTGTGGAAAGTGGGTGGTCATAGTAGAGTTGTTGGGGCAGCAGGTTGCACAGGAAGCTAGAATAAATTTGTTGATGTTCCCTTAACTAAGATAGTTAACTTTGTGATGATTTTAAGCCATATCACTGGATGGAAATATATGGTATGAAAAAAAAATTATTTACATACATTTCTTCCCTGCCGCACGGTAATCTTTAGTGAAATCCCACTCACCAAGGTGTCATCTTAGATCCAATTGAGCAACTTAGAGCCCACATCCAGTTTGAAAATGACAGATTCTCTGGCGCCAGGGGCCCAACAGGGTGCATGGAAGTATACTGTTGATTGACTGGGCTAAAACTTATGCAGAACAGCTCTTGGGAGAGTATCATATGAATGTAAAAGCCAGTCACACAGCCCATGAGTGACTCATAGTAGGCTGTTATTAAAGCTTGTGTTTTGTGATGCAAACTACCATGGGCACGAAAAAAAAAAAATCATGTGATGTGTTGCAATGTTTGCTCCTGCTGAGCACAAAAATCATTGTTCTATTCTAATCGCTGTCAGTGAGACAATGAGGCAACAGAACCCTGACCGAGGTTGCAAAGCACTGCTGCGTCATTCTGCTGCTGTGGAACCTTCCCAAATCAGAGTGGCCCCTTCTGCCTTCTGAATACCGAAGGTAATGAGCCTCTGATGGAGCCTTGAGTGTCCAGCACTGCATTTTGAATTCCTATTTGTTGTTTAATGGAAAGTGTCTGATTCCAAGAACAGCTGACAAGGACAACAGGATGGATTTTGCATGGGCAGTTAGGTGCTGGATTGCGGGGGGGGGGGGGCAGGGTGGCAGATTCCGTCACAGAACTGAAGTAAAAACGAGTTTCATACCATTTCAACGCATAAGGCATCCAAATTATGTTCCTTTCAATGCCTTGAATTTAAACTCTAAATGTTTAAGATGTTTTATGAAATTCCACTGTAAATATCCTTCAGCTATAGTCTACATTACGTATCTTCCGTAAATAAGCTGATCATTAAGGCGCTTTAAAACTAGCTGGGCTGCTTATTTATGCCAGTGCCTCGCATGTCGCTCTTTTCTGCCATGACTGGTGCTCATTCTGACTCAGCTGTCATTTTTTTATTTCTGTACAATTGTCTTTCCCAAAATAGGATGTTTATTGCTGGCCTTTTTCGAAGCTTTATTTGGTCCAATTCTCCCTGCTCCCTTTTCTCAGGTATCTGGGGTAACGGAGAGCTACGCATTTGCCCAGTTACCCAACAGGAGACAATCAGAAGCTACTGGGTCCTCTCTCATTTCTAAAAATATAAATTTCTGCTGAGAATTGTGATGACATCAGATCCAGAAATAGACACAATCGTGACATGATTTTGACACTAGTCACTGAGTTGGGCAGCTTAGAAATTGAGAAGGAGCGACCATAGAACTGCAGCGGTAGGCAGGAGTGAGCTATCGAGCGCTTCACCAGACCTGGCTCAGCAAATGCTGAGCTCTACACCTGGATGAAAGTGCAAAAAAAAAAAACCCTAAGTCGTGCAATTTGCATTAGACAAACGCAGCCGTGAAGAGGTAAAACGGTATGATGATACAGGCACATTAGCTTCCCTATTCTCACCGAATGATAATGGCGTCATGTGCAAAATAAGACATCGTAGAAAGAGATGACAGAGGAGTCGCAGTAGCACCCGGTGCTCCAGTACGGACAGAAGGTTCACAGCTGCTAGTGCCTCTACTCTCTTTCTCCTTAAAAAGAATCACTGCTAGAAATGAGGTCCCAACAGCCCCCCGCCCCCCTTCCCCAGTAGGCCCAATCAAAGCCTAGCACTGGCTCCTATGTGTGAGATCTCTTCCCGCTTCCCATGTGGGGGACATGGTTTGAAGTAGCGTGATGCAGCAGACTGAGGTGTCAAAGAACGTCTCACGGCAGGTCGGCAGCGAGCACGGATGCAGGTCTAATAAGCGCACCCGTGTCACTCCCCCGGAGCCTGCTCTTCATTCCGATGACCCGCGTTAGCATGGAGCTCCAGCCTGCAGCAGGGCTGCCGCAAACGGTCACGGTGCCCTTCACCAAACTAATTAAACAGGCCGCCATTAATTATTGATATGGATACTTTTTCTTCCATTAATTTCAACTGTGTACATGCAAATTAGATTCATACTGCAAACAAAAGCTTGTATATCATGAATTATTGATCAAGTCTTGAAGTAAAAAAAAAACAAAAGCAAGGTGAGGGTCTATTAAGCAATTATTTTAAATAATGTGTTTAAATTCTTTGCTTACGGTGCTTTTTTATTCATACTTGGTTATAATCAGAGCCAAGCTAATAAGACTGTAGTCTTCTTAATCCTAGTATATTCAGTATTCATATTATGTGCTTGAACTCAGATTCAGATATTAAATGTCCCTAAAGAAATTCACTGAGAATAAAAAAAAGAAACTTAGTATAACTACTGGGTGTTTGTATGGTTGGTTGCACAAAGATTACAGAAGTATCATTTTGAGCAGGACCCATAGGTCTGAAAGTGGACAATTAGCAAGATGCCCAAATAAAGCACATGTATGGCTCTGTGGTATGGGGGTGGTGAGCGGCTTAGCGGGCCAAGCCTCTGTGCCCGTGGTCAGATCACCTTCAAGCCTGGCCTCAGCAGAACAGCCCCATGTCCGTAGGCATTTGAGCAAGGCCCCTAACCCCCCTCCCTCCCCCCCAGCTCCAGGAGTACTGCATGTTAGCTGACCCCGCACTGTGACCCCCCCCAAGCTAGGGAGTACCAGGTGGAGTCAGTAAAGAGAAGCATTCTAATGTACCTGTACTTGTGCATATGGGAAATAAAGCATGCTTGTTTTTGTTTTGTTTGTTATGGTATAAAAATTCTAGCTTTATTGTAGATTTTTCTTTCTTTTGAGTTTTTGGTGATGCAAGGTACAAATCACAATGAATATCAGTTTGTTCGTTCGTTCGTTCGTTCTGCTTAAAATTACTGCATGTCAATTTTATATATTAAGACAAACATTTTACATTTCCTATTATACACTATATATTGGAAATTTTGTATTATACACTGTAAAATACAATGGAATGTACCATCCATCCATTTTCTCAAGCTACTTATCCTCATTGCGGTTGTGATAACCTTTTTGTGTATATTTTAATTTTCCCACTTTTGCCTCTCTGGCATGAACTTTGCTTAGCTGGAATTGACTGAAGTATTGCCACATTGAGAGTGGAGAGCCTTCCTGCTTATTCGACAGTACTGGTGACACACTAGTGGGCAGGTAATAGCCTCGGCCATCACGACAATTGACAATTGAAAATTATTAACAATGCATTACCCATTGGGATCAATTATCTAACTTTTTAGGCAGAACTGTGAGATATTGTTGTAATTTACTTTTTTATAGAGAATAGGAGAGAGAGAGAGAGAGAGAGAGATTTGAACAGAGCTGTAAAACATTTCAAGTTTCAGATTAAAACCAGAAGGTCACCTAGGAGCCAGATCATGAGGAGAACCTCTACTATATACAGTGCCAGTCAAAAGTCTGGACACACATGCTCTTAATGTATTTCTCTATATATTAGCTGTTATTCACTGCATAGTAAAAGGCCTCGAGGCAATGAAGTAATACATATCAAATATTGCAACAACCAAGTAATAAGTGTTCAACATCTAAAAATTTTCTGAAATAGCAGACTCTTAGCATTCTTTAAACCAGCTTCCAGATGTTGCCACCTGGAATGCTTCTCCAACAGCTCTATAGGGTTTAGCTGAGGGGATTGTGGGGGCCGGTCATCTGTCACAGCACTCTATATCTTTCCTTGTTCTTTGGTAAAAAACAAATGGTTTTCAATAGGGTGTATTTAGACTTTTGACTGGCATCGCAAGTAAAGGAAGTTTTTATGCTATAAAATGACGATTGATTTTCTAAATATATTATGTGTGTATTTATAATATATATTAAATATAAATAAGCTAATGTTGAAAATATATTAAAAATTGACTAAATTAGTAGAACAGCACCTATTCTACATCTATTAATACAGTATTTCACACATGACGGCAGAGTCCTCTGTCCTCTTTCTGTCACATCACATGAGTTACACAGTTCTAAAATTATCATAATAACAGCACAAGTAACCTACAATATTTCATTTATTTTATTATCATTATTTTTATTTTGTCACACACGGGTAAAGTAGTGAACACAAAGGTTAGAACAGAGGCTTCTTTTTGCTTTGGGGTATACAACTGCAGTATTTTGTTAAAAATTGATTTTATTCCCAGAAAAAACGCAGTAAGAGAAAGCATGCTCCAGGCAACATGTTCTGAGCTGCAGGATGAAGAATTACCAGATGTTTCCTTCAAAGTCTTTTGGAGACAGACTGATTTGAACTTCCTGGGGTGCACCCTTCTCTCAGTATGGAAGGGAAGCACACATTCCCACAGTTCAGTTCGAGAAGAGTATGCAGTGGTGTTCTGGGCTGTGGTGAGTCAGAGAATGGTGGCTGTGTGGCGGGTAAAAGACCGTCGACTTCTGCATGTTGTATTCCCAAACAAACTGCACACTGATCTCTAGGGGAAAGCGAACATAATCCTCATTTTACCATTACAATATGTCCTGCAATATGTCGGCAGTGCTGCCGATCAATAAATATTTCTTAATCACGATTAATCCCGCATCTGGATACAATTAATCATGAATAATTGCCCCTGTAATTAAGTTATACATGTAAATATTTTTAAGTTATCTATGTTCTTTAACTATTAAAACTATATACAATCTTTGTTTTCCATACAGTAATGAAGGCTATCATGTGCGCCACACACACAGAAGATTTCAGGCTGAAAACTGAGTAAAAACACACATTAATGAGTTAACGGTTAATAAGTTACGGCACTATGCTTATGATCAGAAGGTTACTGGTTCAAATCCCAGATTTAGCAGAGTGATTTTTACCTTGTCCCTGAGCAGGGCACTCAGCCCTCAGTTGCTCCAGCGAATCCCAGCTGCCATGTCCAGCAGCCACTTCTGCCCCGCCTTCCTGTGTCCTCCTTCACCTGGCCCAAATGGGCCATATCTGAGGCTTGTTGCCCTTCGTTAGTCTATTTATTTAAGTACCTGTCGGTCTCATCATCGGTAGTCCAGTCTTTAATGTCGCTTTTCCTCAGTAAAACCCATTTTGTTTCGCCAAACACCTGCCCTTGAGTCATTCATCCTGCATGTCGTGACATCCGCCTCTAATACAAAATGTATCTCACTTTTGAAAAAAGTGTGAACTAATAAAATGCCATTTCCTTATGCATAAAATACTAGCATTCGTTTAAAAATAGAGACTTTCTGAACTTGAAGCTTTTCCATATTTGCACAACTGTGTTGGAAATATCTGACTGATTTATGGCACTTAGTCACGGTCTACAGCGATCTGTTTACTCGTCTGAAGTCGATTTGCTAGCCAGCGGATCCCCTTCGGCTGAATTCCTCAAGTGCACCTTGTCTAGCTTGTCTGAAGGCCAACATCATTTGCAGTGTGCTTTGCACTCAGATGACGTCTCAAACTCAAGGTGCTGCGGTGATAAGACAACTATAACTGCAGTATGTACATATACCTTTTGTTTCATCCATACTGTAGATCCATCTGAACTACATATAGCATCCAATAGGGGTTCATGTTGTATTGGCCATTTGGAATGGTTACTTGATAACATCAGATGTAAAAGTCAGAGACACATTCTTATACCTATATCTAAATCAAAGCTGCCCCCTGTACAATTTATTTCAGTAACTTGAATAACTGAAATTCGTAACTTGTGTATAATTTTTAAAAAAAGTTGAGGAAAAAAAAACAAAAATTTATCTTTGTGTTTTGGTATTTTGTGAATACCAAAATTTGTCAAGATTTGCCATTCATTAACCTTAGTCCTGTGTTAGCTTTCTGTTCCTATATCTTATGTTAAATGGGTCGGTGCCAACCCGTGTCTTAAATCAGCCATAAAATACCCTCAAAACATCCAATTTGTTTCTTACCTCTTGGTTACCTTGTTAGGCTTCCTTATCCATGAAAAGATTGGTTTTAATATTTTTGGTGTGGCTTTCTGGACCTTTTTTTGACAGTAGACCTCTCGTTTTCAATAAAAAAAAAATATGGTAAAATAAACCTAAAGAGAATTATATAAATAAACCTAATTGGTCTTATCTTGCCTTACATATATGGGTATATCTTGCCTAGTGAAAACAAATGTTTTAATTTATTTTGTTTAAATAGAGATTCCTGACAAAGTCAAAAAGCCTTGATGCAGTACACAAATCTATGTGCTGCTTTTATGCATTGTAAACTTAAAAAGGGGTCGGTGCTGACCCCAACACCAGCGCTGTTATAATGTTGACCAGAGCATTTATAATTTAGTGAATTTTTTATTTATTTATTTTATTTTGTTTAAATAGAGGTTCCTGACAAAGTCAAAAAACCTTGATGCAGTACACAAATCTATGTGCTGCTTTTATGCATTTAAAACTTGGGTGCCGACCCAAACACGATAGCAAGGTTAAGTATTGGGAAGCAAGGTTTATCTTTGCTAATAGCTGATATAAACA
Organism: Hippopotamyrus pictus; assembly: GCA_026781145.1. Classification (NCBI taxonomy): domain Eukaryota; kingdom Metazoa; phylum Chordata; class Actinopteri; order Osteoglossiformes; family Mormyridae; genus Hippopotamyrus; species Hippopotamyrus pictus. Next base: position 4,770,076 of record JAODLC010000002.1, read on the forward strand.
TGACTGTCATACATGGATTGAATCAATCAGTTATGTAGTATCTACACAGTGCGTAGAAATCTTGAAATAACGGAAGGAGAAAAATTGTGCAACTAAATTGCTATATTTTATTTTTGCATTTTTATAATGAAATTTTTAATTAATCATATATGTACCTTATCTACAACAGCTAGCACCCAAGACAGGGTGGAGGTCACAACAAAATAATATGATCAAACAAAAATTCAAAGTGAGCTGCATTCACATGTAGTGAAAATTGTGCAAAATTATCATGCACCTACTGAAGTATATATACATGTCAAAAGTGTTTGAAATCCTTCATATATTAATCTATGCTCAGTATTTGTATATAGCTGTACAGTCTCAGGATATTTCAAAGACAGGAATGTACTACTTGATGGTACATGGATAACCTCTCATTTCTTCTATATTCAATGACCCATTTATTGAAGTACCTTAAAGTTAACAAAAATAATAGCTTTGATTTGAAAGGAGTTGTTACTGAGACCATGTGTGCAATCATGAAATGAGAATCCTGGAATTTTGATTATCTTTCATGGAGAATTTACTTCTTAACAACTTTGTGTGCCTCAAAAGGAGGCGTGACACAAACACAAACAAAACAGCTGTCCATAGCTTAGAGGCAGTAATCTATTGGTTGTTTTTTATTTGTTAGGGCCCAAGGCATATTCAAGTTCAAAGGGTCCTAATGATTTGAAAGGAAGATGCTACAAGATTCCAATTATTTCTTCTCAAAGCCTAAAGAAAAATCATCCTTTCAGCATCCTGTTATGCTCTTATATTTTATGCATAATATTTTTGTACTGGTGTTGTCTGAGAAATGTCTATGGTTTTCCTTTATCCTTTAATTAAAATAAGTACTTCCTGCTATAACTAACAGACAGAATGAATCACCTTCCCTTCACATAAATGATACATTCTTTTGTAGAATGTACTGGAGATACACATTTATACTCAGTGCTGGGGAGTAACTAGTTAAATGTATTGGTGTTATGAAATTAAACAAATAAATGTAATTGTAATCTCTTACAGTTACTGAATTAAATCAAATTGCAGTTACTAATTAAAATGTTGGTGATTACAAAGGAATTATATCCAAATATATTCTTTTCGGTAAAAAGCTTATACAGACACTCCCCAGGTTACCATGGTCTGTGTTATACATATGAGATATTCAACGCTTTTTTTATAAATCCAGTATTTTTCATCACTTGTATTGACAGTGGTGACAATAATCCATCCATAGGCATTTTCTAATGACTGGATAGGGTCCAAGGGGGCAGAAGCCTCCCCCAGGTAGCATATGATACAAAGCAGTAGAACACCTTGGGTGAGACACCAGCCCTAAAAAGGTTTGGGAAGCCATCTTAGTTGCATATCTGTGGCTCAGAGAGCTAGCATGACCAGTCAACTGGAGTCAAAGTGGTCTAGCACCTCCCAGAAAAACTAGTATATAGTTAGGCTAAAAATGCTAGTATGGGCCAATTTCTTGGGGATGGACACTTGACGATCCATATAAAACTAGCTATGGGTGCCATATGATTGCATACACCTCTTCTACCACAGATACTAACCCTAACCCTAACCCTAGCTCTATCCCTATTAAGAGGCCTATCCCAGCTCTAACCCACTTAGCATCCCTAAACCTAGCTCCAACCCTTGTGAACCCTATTCCTAACCCTAATGTCAACCCTGGTTCTACACATCAATATTAGGTGATTCTTTTGTCCCACAGGTGTGCATTTTCAGAGTCTGTACTTACTCTAAAACCCAAGAAATAACTGGAAGATTGCAAACCAAATTCTTCTGGAAATACAAGTCTTTTTTTCTTCAAAGGAGACATGCTGAGTTTAAATGGACTTTTGTTAATCCAGCTGTAAACAGAACTTTTATAAATTGTGTTCATTCTTTTTAAATGCTAATTAACCAGAAATGTGTGACTTTCCTTTAAATGTAAAAAACGGTGTGTAGTTGTTAAAGTCAAATAAGTACAGGGATAACGCTGTCTCTTATTTATCTTATTAAGATAAAAAAACAGAATTTTAAAATTGTTTTATGTCAGCAAAGTAAATAAAAAACAAACACAATACACCAGTTTGCTTAGGGATAATGATGAAATATGATGCAATATCAATGTTGCCTGAAAAGATTTTGGAAAGAAAATCACATTACTGTGTGTTTGATAGATGCATAAATTGTTGATTTTTAAATAATAGGGCAAATTTTCACTATATCATATGAAAAAGTGGCACAACAAACATTTAAATATACCAATCCATTTTCTATACCCACTTGTCCTATGCAGTGTCATAGGGGTGTGGGTCCTATCAATTTCATAATCTGGTCATATTGAGTAAAAGTCTACGGCTCGGTAAGTCTGTAATTTATTACCATTACAAACATGGTGCACCAATACTAGGAGGTGGTTCATGATACAATATCACAGGTCAAGTCACACATACATACAGTATGTACCATTCAAATGCACATTTTCAATCAACACTGTTGAAATTATGCCAGGATAATTACACTCATCTGGTTTTACATCAAACATTAATGTATTTGGAGGTTCAGGCAACCTGGAAAGGAGATTACAGTTTGGCTTCAGTGCTTTTGAAAGCAATTTAAAATGAATAGGAACAAAGGCAAATGCACAGCTTCTCTGATTTCACCTTTTATTTATTCTCTTTAATAGTGACACTAGCAGTTTATCCATATCCTGCACCTCTTACACAAACACAGTTTAATAGTAATCCTAAAGTACTGATTACAACTAGATGAGGAAGGAGTGACAATCCACATGCAGCCTTGAGATGAACCCAAAGGGGGTTATATCAGAGCCAGAAATGATTCAAACAGAAACCCAAAGTAACTCGAGGGGGCAAAGCAGGAGAGTGGGAGGAAACCTCAGGAGGGAAAAGGGCTAACCTAACATGGAAAGCCACTCAGAACACTAAACAGCCATGAAGAGGAACAGACATGCAGCACCAACACTGACACTGACACAGACACAGACACTGACACTGACACAGACAGAGACAGCCCTAACAAGTACATTGACTGAACTAGGGAACTTCACATAGGCAGATACTTATATGCAGAAGTAGCAAGGACCAGGCGAGGAACAGATGTGGGTGATTAGGAACCAGAGGGGAGGAAACAGGAAGGCCAGCAGAGACTTCTGCTGGCCAAATGGGAACATGACAGGATAGACAGAAACAGACTGAAAATTAAAAGGACATATATGAGAGTACATGCGTGTGGTAAATCAAAATTCTGTTTTGCATCATTTTTCATTCAGTCATAAACAAGAGTCTGTTGTATTTTGGTCCTTAAGTATCGCTTAAAGGTCCTTGCTGATTCTTTGTTTGTCTTCCTCTTAGCTAAAAGTACAATTAGAATAGTCTTTATTGTTCCAAGTTCCCCAATTCCTTTTTGAAAGAGAGGAAATAATTTGAATTTAACAGTAAAAAATATGTCTACGCAGAAATGCAGTTGGTTAAATATACAGACATTCTCATTCTTTTCCATTTTTTACCCTCATTATTCATGGTTAAGGATGCCTTTTATAAAGAACAGAATTTGTGGTGCTTTTCTATATATATTCTCTTCTAATATGCACAGGAAGATTGATGGTTTCCAATATGTAGAGCTACACAGTTTGTATGTTCTGACTAAAAGCTCTTTTTAGTGAAATGAACCATTACTGTGAAAATGTCAAGCAGCTTTTTGATGAAAACCAGCTAATGTCTTTAATCTGTATGGATTGAGTCTCATAAATGCTGGAAGTTTCCTGTGCCTCTGTATATACGGAAAGCCCTGTGTACAGAAGGATAAGAAATGAGAACAGTTAACAAGGTTTAAGTGGTTATATTGACCCAATCAACCCAATTTTCCATCACCAATTCTTGTTTTTCAATCAGGGCCTTGCGCCAAACAAATGTGTGTTACATAGGCTTCTATAAATCATTGTAACCAGTGTTCGACATTACATATTGGGGGCAAAGGTAAAAAATGTGGTTTTAAGAAGATAAGTTTGTACCTCACTGGTCACATAGGACAAGATCAGACGATTAATGCTCCCTTCAATTTTCAATACATGCACCATACAAACAGTCTTTGATAACACCACTCAGACACCCAAATCAGATTCTTTATAAACATTAAAACGTCAACTGTTAGTGGAAAGGCTTACATGTAGGTGGTTTGCTCTGAATAGTATTTTAAAAGTGGTGTGTTCACATTAAGGGTACAGTATGTACTTTCCTTTACTATAGAGTCAAATTCTTTTTTTACGGGACAAACTCCAAATTATTTTCGGAGCATTGCAGCCTTTTTAAGTATTACCTATTTTTTCTTAAATGTTTTTTCTTCCTGCTTCACACAACTTCAACACGTCGAGGTGAATAGAGAAAAACCAGAAATAAAATCAATCAATTAATCAGCATATCAAAATTAGCCCATTTCTTTTGGCACTTCTAAATGAGTTTGGGTACAAACAATTTCCCTCAGAATTCACACAACAAATCAAAGCGGTTCGAGGGCAGCAGGCATCATAGTCTTTATGAGGGATCAGATTAAATGCACCTGCCTTACAATTTGCCTGCATGCTCAAAATAAAAGCTGTTATCAAAAGAAAGATCAATGGGGGCTTATAGGATGATGTAAAGGCATTAAATATCCCTTGGAGCACATTCAGGCCAAGCTAAAATCTAACTATTCCATCCAGAATATGTCTGAGGATGCAGCTGTCTCAAGCTGAGCAGCCACTGGTGAGCCTGTGATGGCTCTGAAATTTGAAAAAGTCATAAAACACCACGGAGACTGGAGAAATGCAGCATGTCAGCCACAGAGGTAATACCTCTAAATATGCTTTACGGGGAAATGAAACAAAACCGAAGCGATTTCAGCAAATGAAGCCAGTGTGATACAGTGACATGAAGTTATCGTGTCTCTCTATATTCAGATATAAATTCAGTTGAGAATCCATGACCAAACCTGAAGACTCAAAGGCTGATTTGCCACTGTTGTCAATCCAAAAAAAGGAAATTCAAGGCAGCTGAAAAACTTTCAATAAGCTGTATATCATCACAATCATTAGAATCAAAGTGTGAGGAAAGTGCCCATTCAATAGAGGGCAGTATTGTGCTGAGTCTAAACTCTGTTACAACTTTTTGCCACCAATTCTACCCCTCCTATCTAATGGTATAGTCCTTGTTTACACTGTTGCTCATCCTGGCTGGTCCAATATCGTCATGTTTAATATACATTTAGATTTTATTTATTCATCTGGTGCTTTTACCACATTGTGCTGTTTCCACCGGGTACTCCGGTTTCTGCCCACAGTCCAAAAACATGCTGGGTGGAATTGGCGCTACCAAATTACCCATAGGAGTGCATGTGTGCCCTGCGATGGGTTGGCATCCCATATGGGGCTTTTCCCTGACTTGCACAGAAAACCTCTGCAATAAGCTCCATACCCCCGTGATCCTTAATAGGACAAGCGGTTTAAGAAGACGGATGATGGACGGATGGGTTACATTTGCTCCCTAAGACGTCCCTGCTTGTCTTCACAAATTGCCCACAGTCTTTCATAGGTCGCCTAGAGTCCTAATGGTAACAGGATATACAAGGTTCAGTAAATGGCATCTTTTTACAGCTAAACGTAGAACAGCAACAACCCAAAGGTGCTGTTGTAGCTTCCTGAGCAGTGCCAGTCACACAAAGGGACAGTGCAAGCAGGGCATGCAAAAAGATTAATTAGCAGCACAAAAACTCAGTGGGCACGACAGCAGACTATTGACGAACTCGGCAGCACTGTGACACACACTGCACATGCATTCTATATAAATTGTCCCTGGGTGATTCTATCTGCAGCTATCAGCAATGTTCTTGCAGATCAGAAATTGGGTCAAAACAAATCCCGTTTTCCCCATATCGATCATAGATGGTCTTCCAACGTTGTGCTTATTCAGAATGCACAAAAATATATTATATGTAAAATGTCGCTGTTGTCAGAAGGCCCTGTGCCACCCAGGGTGCTGAGTGCTGTTCTATATTTATTCTGAAGATTAATTACTCCTCTGTTTAGCTTCACATCAGCTCCAGTTTGAGCTTAGATCTGCGCTAAGTTTAAAAAGGGACAGTCCCGCAGGTACACAGTTGATCTTTTGATGTGTCCAATCTGCTGATTATGGAGGATTTGGTGTAGCCACACACAAAGCTGTGCAAAGGCTTCATGACGCTGGAGAAATGAAACATGGGTGTTTTTTTTGTTTATAAATGTACAAAAGCATTTTTTTATTCACCCGGGATGTTAGCTTTTGCTGAAAAGGCCGATGTACTGCTAACCTAATCGATCGTGCTCCACATGCATGGATTTGAACCTCGTCCTTATCGGTGCTAACAGAATGAACATTATATTTCAATAGCACTTTTCAGGACGTCCATAGGTCCATATATAACCAATCGGGAGCCACTTCCACCACCACCACCGTGTAGCATCCACCTGGATGATGCAGCCATTCTGCACCAGTACACACTAATTAAGGTGGTGAAGTTAGATAAAGGGGATGATTAGAAAGGGCCACAGTGGGCAGTTTTAGCCAGCAGATGAGAGCACCACCTGAGTACTCTTGCGGAAGATGCCTAGGGATCTATCATTACTGCAAAGGCTCTAGACCTCATGTTTATGTCCCGTCCAAAGGACAGCAGCATTTTTATACCACAGCACCAGGACATTGGGACACATGCTGACTACAGGACAGCCTATCTTCTTTCAGCAGCAACAGAGCTGGTCCCCCATCCAAGTACTGGGCAGACACAAACCTGCTTAGCTTCAGATAGATGACTCAGTCTGAGCTGCAGGTGATACAGCTGCTGACTAATTGAAAGCTTAGCAATATGCCTAGAGAGCTCCTTGACAGTCAAAAGTTTGCAAATAAAGCTTGGCTCCCACTTCATTAGGGGGAGGGGTGGTAGGTTATCAGAAGGTCATGGGTTTGAATCCCAAACATGACAGAGGGATGCCACAGTTGGGCCAGAGCAAGGCCCATAACTGCTTCAGGGACTGTCTGACCCTGCTTTCTTCTAAAAATGTACTTCACTTGGGATAAAAGGATCTGCTAAATAAATGAAATGTAAATGTTTCTGTGCTCAAACCAAGCAGGGTTTCCTCGCATCAGAGCTGTCCATGTAAGCTGAAATACAAAGCCAGACGGCTCTGCCACTGTCAGAGTAAATCCAGGCATACACGTCCTCCGGCCGCAAAAGATTCACCGAGTTTCCTCCTTACAGGAAGTCATTTCCAATCAAGCCACAGGCCCCGCCATCTACAACAACTCGCGGGCTGCCAGGAGGCGGACGCCGATTGAAGCGGCCTCCCCGGATACAATCCCCCGCCACCCCACTATCTTTTGTGCTGCAAATCGCTTCTGGTGTGGCGGGGAGCCGTCACTGCGGCCGCAATGACTGTCCTGCACCCTGGAAAAGTGCTTTAACCAGCCAAGCCATTCAGGAGGCCTGACTCGCCCATTAAATCGCGTAATTGAAAAGGAGACTGCAGCCACAGATAAGAAGAGGTAAATAAACATCTAATAGGGGTATGGAGAGACAAACCACTGAATTTAAAGTGCTAAAAAATAAGGACAATTAAGGATATTTAACCCTAAGCTTTAACATAAATGAAAGCTGCTTAATGTTATTTTGGTTTATCTTATATTAGATAAGATGTTCTAACCCTTATAGGTGCATACCTCGAAAGGCAATCTGAGATATTTCAATGTTCTTTTGGACTGTCTGTCATCCACACACAACAGAATCTCAGTAAGACATCATTTGACCATACATTGCTGCTCGTTCCTGGGAGAGAATGAGCAGGATGATTGTGTGAAAGAACCATTCATGCAAACTTCCTCCACAGTACACCTTTCAAAGCTCTCCAGGTTGACATCAATGGACGCCATTGTGTGTCTCCATATATAAAAGCAAACGTGGCCTCCTACATGAATGCTACGCTGTGGGACTCGCCTAAATGGCATCATAACGAGGTTCCCCAGGGACCCTCACTCCCAATCAGTGTAACCTCCCCCCCTGTGACCATCATCAAATGGTCTTGCCCACTTCCTTGACGAATACCATTTCTGACATTGTGCGAATTGCTAGGCATTGCCGGTAACTGCAGCATCGATAAGGCTGAACACTGGTGAAGCTGCGACCAATTTGTACATCAATGGGGGGATGATGTTATTGGCCTTCCAGGGATATGTGTGTGTGTGTGTGTGTGTGTGTGTGTGTGTGTGTGTGTGTGTGTGTCACAAACATTTGGTCTGTCTGCCCTGCTCTGTCCCTCTTAAAACCTCTTTTCTCAAAAATAACTTACTGAAACTGGCTGTCCAGAGCTTCTGTTTCTTGATCAATCAATCAAATTCCTGGGGTCCCCAAGGGTATAATTGAAAATTTTACAACCTATCAACTCTCAAGGGCTAATGACAAAATTTACGCCATATTTAATCTCTCTGGTGATAAATAAAGTACGATTCTCACGCCAGGGGTCATTTGCGTAGAAAGCATCAGCTCTCTCTGGGTGGCCGAGCTGCATTCTGAAGGGCTGAGATCTGTTCTCCCCTGGTGAGTCACTGAGAATGCTCTCAGCTATTTATGGCTTGATGCTTAGATATTGTGTTGATTTGTTTGTAGCTCTCACTAGGTCTTGTCAGCAGACTGATAATCACCCATCAGTTATCAACTAACCCCATTAATCTGGATGTTGAACTGTAAGTAATTAAAAACAACTATAAAACTGGTACTTTGAATAACCTTACTGAACCGCATATTTATATAATTAATTACTGTGACGGATTGGCACCCCATCCTGAGTTGTTCCCTGCCTTGTGCCTGCAGCTTCCCGCGACCACGTACAGGTCAAGCGGGTATGGAAAAGGACGGATTGGTGTCATTAATTACTAACACCTAATGATATAATACCAAGAGTTATGCATAAGCCTATTTTTTTGTTTGTACTTAATATTTAATACAAAGATCTAGTATTTTTATTATAGCTGTTGGAACTCATGAGCTAAAGAAATAATGTAAATCAGAAGATTATTTACATTTGTAGCCTAAAGCCAGCTACACTCCATAAGGCCGCCCCCACTGGCTGAATCACACCAAGACACCTTAAATGGGTGAAATAGAGGTACCAGAAAGGCAGGACCCTATTCACTGGAGATTAACTAAAAACACTTCCTGTAGTACAATTCCTCTCAGCTAAGGGACAGGGCTTCTGGCTTTGGCCTTAGCTTATTTTTGAGCTAATTAAAGTACATCTTAAAAGGCTAATTAAAGTACATCTTAAAAGGCTACACTACAGTACTATGGATACACTACAGTACTATGGATACACTACAGTGCTGGTTTAAGCGCAGTTTGGAAATTAAGCCACACTAATGGTAAGGAAAAAGCTCAGAAAATTGGTTGCCAACAAATGATCGATTGGTCTATGCTGACAAACAGAAATTCAGCTTTTCACTAGGAAAATATCAGTAATCAAATCTTTTAAACACCCCCCCCCCCCCCATAAATAAATAAATAAATAAATAAATAAATAAATAAATAAATAAAAATCTGGGATAATGAGTGTCAGCTGGTTTTCATTAACAGCATTACCTGTAAGCAACCATTCCCCAGGGAGACAGATGAGATCATATAGACCCCTATGCCCTTATACTGCCCTTACATCGCAACACTTGTTTATACCGTTAGCAATATATATGTTCGTTACCTTATTTGTTGCAGTCCACCATTTTCAGACTTATGAGCAAGACTTATGCAGATTAGCTTAAATGTTGCCATTTAAGAATTGCAAGGGGTCTTGCAAAAATCTTTATTTTTAAAATTTAAAGATGCATTGTTATAAATGCTGACAAACTGATTTTTTTATAATTTCATAATATTCCAATAAATATCCACAATTTATTTTTAATTGAAAATCAATCATCCTTATTCATTTTGTATTCTTAAAATTTCACCATCTGGAGTTGAAATGTATTGTGTGAGTTCTCTGTATTTATGCAGGAGTAAGAGTAAAAAAAAAAAAATCCTCTGTTTTCGCATTGATAACAATTACGTAAAACTAGTAAAAATGTGCCACATTCATGAAGCAGGATTTAGGCATATGTTGGTGCTAATTACTGCTTCAGTTGGTTTGGCCCACAGTTAGAAAGCAGGGGGAGACATGAAATCCGATATCAGAGGACGCATTAGTCAATGATTATGGATCAGCTGATGTCATGTTATTTAAAATGTGTAAAAAATAAAAGAAAACTACCACAGAGTTGAATTCTAAAGTGTTTTATAAATGTTGTTTAAAATTTGTGATTAAACGCAATACAATTAACCAGTAAAAGGGATGTTTTGTGTAAAAGGCAAATGAGATGAAGCCCCGCCCAAATGAGAGATCTGTGCCAGAACTGCAAACGAATCCTCAGGCAGTGAAAACGTAAAACGAGGCGGAGTGACTGAAAAGCCA
>JAODLC010000002.1:4786910-4802282 GCA_026781145.1 Hippopotamyrus pictus
TTACAAGCGGCGATTTACACAAGGAATTTTAAGGAAACATCATTAGGAAAAATCGGGACTTTTGCTTGAGCGTCGACGTGTGCACATTGACGAGTTACAAGCCGGCGACTTAGACCAGTTTTACTGTAATTAAAATGATCAATTATCACTCAACATGTGCTTTAGAAGGACCAGAACAGAAGGACCAGGACCAGTCTTTCAAGAGGTTTTGAGTGTAATTAAAACCATATTGGCCCAATTAATCTGGCTATTGTCAAAATAGTTTGTAGAAGAAGATTACATTGAGCAGATTACATTCAGTACCAGCATCTTTCATCTTCACAGCAAGGGTTCTTCAAAAGAAATAAAGGCAGACTTGAGGGGAAAACAGAGCACACCTGCTGTGTCTCAGCAGTCAAAAGTCCATCACAGGGTGCACACACACACACAATTATACACTATGAGTAAATGCCATTTAGCCTGGACGTGGAGGAAAGTCTAAGATGGGGAGAACATGCAAACTGCATACACAAAGAAGTTACCAGGCTTTGATGTGCCTATACAGAAATTCATACATTTGTACTGGATCTGTAGACCCATGTCTCTCTGTTTCTGTGAAAAGGGTCAAACCACAGATAATATATTCAGTGATGATCCCCCACAAAAATCATGTGGTACCCATCAGATCAAAGCACTAGGTTGGAATCTCCAGGAGCAACTCCCATTTGACCCTTTTTAACCAACTAGGAAAGCGAATTAGCACCATGAGTGGTGATACATATTTAATTAGCAGAATACTGAAATAAATAAGGTGTGATGTACAATGCCAAGCTAAAAATACACCAGGCCGCCTACAATGGAGCATGACGGAGTGACAGATCAGACATGACCTGGTCACCTGATCTAAACACAGTAGGAATGGTTTTGGAGGAGTCTGAACAGACAGTAAAAGAAAAGCAGCCAATGAGTGCTAAGTATATGTGGGACCTCCATCAGGACAGCTGGAAAAACATCCCAGGAAGCCACCTCGTGGAACTGGCATAGAGGAGAAAGTAGGGTTAGCCAGTTCATGGAGCAATTGGGGTTAAGGGCCTTGCTCAAGGACCCAATGGTGGGATCATGCTACCGACCACAGAACTTGATCCAGCAACCTTCTGAGTCCCAACCCACAGAGCTGCCCACCCCCCAACAAATTATGATTTATTTGTTTAATACTTTTTTGGTCAGTGCATAATTACTTGATAGCATTGATGTCTTTGTAATTTTTGTTGAATACAGAGAATAGTACAAGTACACCTCTCTATGGGTAGGTGTGTCCAAACTTTTGACTGCTACTGTATGTGTTGCTACCCGGAGACAGAAAGCCAGGAGCGGTGCAGGCCAGATGTCACAGTTAAGTAGGGCGGAGCAAAGGGTCAAGCAGGATTAACCAAAAGTGGGACCTACACAAACTTGAAAGCTTAAAACAGGAATGTGTCAGGGCAGTAAAAGTGGGGAGGTTGTGCTGATAATCAAATTCATTTGAAAGGAAAAGAGGCAGAAGAAGTCCCAACCCTATAGGCTTAGTAGTAGCCACAGAGGTCAATCTCTGACTCAAGCTTCAAATATGAATATGTAATACATCTAATGATATAAACTGTTAATATGTAAAATAATATACACATTAGATGAAACAATGTACAACTAAAATACAATTCCGTGCAGAGGTGTTTAGCAGTCGAATGAAATGTTTAAGGCTATTTATCTTTGTGGTATCTACATTTGCACAGAAAAAAACACAATTTAACATTATAACATATGCAGATTAAAGATTAACATTAATCTTTAATAAAGATTAAAGATTGTCTGTTCTCCAAAAAGTTACTGACATCTCAATGGACAGCTAGATCACTTTGGTTCCCAAACCTCTCCTTAGGGGCACCTAAGCCATCCTATGTATTCATTTAATTTCTCCACCAGTTCAATTAATTAATTAACTTGATTTGTTAAATAACTCAGTAGGGTATTGATTAACCAAACAAGGTGGGGTATTGGTCAAGTTAAAAAATACATGGGATGATTAAACGGCTGCTGCATATACTAAGGTGATTTTTTTAGAGAGGTTTTTTTACAGACATAATGTCATTGTTTTACACCAACATCAAGAAAATTTCAATGTAATTTTCTGTGAGTGCCTAAGACTTTTCCACAGTACTCTGTATATATAATTTACTTTGTGGTGTGAAAATAAGATATCATTGTACATTCTGAAAATCTGAAATGAACAATAACTTAGCAGGGAACATAGTTAATGCTGTAGAAGCTTATTATTACAAATTTAGCTTTGGAAAAAATAATCAAAAATGCAAGAGTAATGCTGATGTTAAAAAAACTTAATGATATTACTAAACTTAAATGAAGTATTAAAATCATTGTTGCAATGACCTGAAACCGCTGCAATTATGTGTGATCACATAAATCATTACTTCAAATACAAATTTGTTATACAAATGTATTAAAGTATAATTTTCAAAATATTTTGGTAAGAAGTTGCATAAAAATGCCTCAGGTTAAGATCACACTTGATAGACAAGCTGCTGTTAATATTCTCATGTCACAGATTCAAGTGGAACATTTAATAATTTTCAAAAACATACATTTTGTTATACCAAATAGCATCATTAAACATGATCCATCCGACCATAATGCAGACCATGTTTGGGTGAATGAACAGTGACCCCAAACTTTCTAAGATAAAGATGGGCCAGTGTTTGTGATGTGATCTCATCAACACCAGGATTAAATTCCTTTAAGGTTCATTGAAGTTTCATTTCAAATGTTTACCTCATGTAAGGATTTTGTTTTGGAGAGATGTAAGTCTGTTTGCCTTCAGTTGGAGGGTTGAAACAGCTGGAATGAAAATACATTAAACTATTACCATGGCTTTTAGAGAAAAAATAATGCAATGTGTTATATTAGAAAATGACCTCCAGCCAAGAGAAAGGACATCTTGGCATTTCAAACACATCATGAATGCTGAGGCTAGTTTGGCCGCTCTCTTTGCAGTTTAATGCTGTACACCTTTCCATTTTAATGCAGTTTTTGTTGAGATCCTTCTCAGGTCTAAGGTTGGTGTCCTCAGTGAACTGAAAGGGAAGCAGGAATTTAAGGGAATTATACTTCACTGAGCCACAGACTGCTGTTAAAAGTTATGTAAAGTGAAACTGACGTAGGAAATAGATTAACACACACACACACATATATATATACAGTATATAAAAAATTATGCCACAAGCCAGCAAGATAGAAGATGATAAACTAACGATGGATTAAAATAATGGAAATGTTTTAAATTAAGTTTCCATGACACTGATGAGATGCATAATTTTTGTTGCCGGAATGGTAAAATTCTAGTATGCAATGCATCAAACATTTTGCAAAAAAAAAGACATCTCATCAAAAACACAAACTCCTGAGACAAGCTTTAAGGGGAAAAGGGGGAGGTCTTGATCCATGTATCAGCCGCAATACCCCTGTCACCATAATGTATGAGTGTTTGTTTGGGAAGGATCTGAAACTGCTCCAAACTGTCACATGACCAACATCAGTAAGAATGAGAACCAAGGACAAGGTAAATAACCCGCGATATGAAATGCTCTGGCCATATATCTTGGAAGTACAGACTCCATAGCTCAGGTGCCACATTCTGTGGATGTCACGCATGAATAATGGCTAATGGGGGTAGAATGAACCTTGATGCATTTGGAGAGCAGTGGGCCGGCTGTGGTTTATTACTTTAGCGTTGCCCTGCCTCGGCAAAAAAAAAGGGGGGGGGGGGGGTGTTAGACTGTGTGTCCAGGACCTCCATAGTTCTGTTTCAACCCAATCCGAAAAGCTCAAACCGTGGCATGCTAGTGTAATTCTGTAATGAACCATATGTACAGTATGTCTTTATTTATTTATGTGGTTTACAATGAGCATCTCCAACAGACAACCCACAGGTCTATTTATTCCCATCATGAACCACCCCCCCACCTCACCATTTTGTCATCAAATCCCCGCCACCGCCTCACTAACTCACACATTGCTCTCCTTGTAGATCTGTGGTTTTCATTATAGCACAGGATACACTGACTAAAGTGCTAGTTTTGGGAGATATGATGTTCAGACCCAGCTAGTACTTCACAATACTTCTGTGTTACTACTTATTGCAATGTTTCAAAAATTTTGAATAATGGCATTTTAGTTTTGGGTGTGGTGCGGTGTGCATTGGTAGCACTGTTGCCTCACACCTCTGGGACCTGGGGTTTGAAGATACTTTTAGGGGGAAAATACACTAAAACAAACAAACTATCCAAATAAATAAACAAATAAATACTTTCCTGTGATGCATTAGCTTCCTGTCCAAGCTGTACCCTCCCTGTCATTTACTGCCTAGGATGGGCTGTAGGCTCTGCATTGGGTAAACACTAATGCAAGAGGTATTAAAGGGCAAACAAATAAGTATGCAAGAAAATAAATAAATAATCAGATTCCGAAAGCAAACTGCTTGGTGAAATAAATGTGAAAGTCATGAACTGAGTACTAGGTTTAATATTAGTCAAAGTTTGGTTCATAAGACAGAAAAAAGCTTAAAAATACATAGTTCACATCAATCAAAGTTTAAAAAAAAAAAAAATCAAATCAATGAAAATCTAGTGGAATTTTCCATTAAAAGTCTGAGGGCAAAGCAAAAGCAATGGTTGCCATGGTTACAGCAGATACATGAAGGTAAGGGCAAGATCATCAGAACAAATGATATGGCAATTTAACCCAGAGAAATAGCTTCTGATCCCAGGGAGTGTGTTTACTGATTGCCCTTCTAATTTCTGTTTGCAATGAATGTCAAACATTATCATGCCTGTACATCAATATCCCGCTTGGTGGTAAGGTACATTTAGCACCCTGTTGCATTGTGGTAAGTCTTTTTGTCAGTGCCTTTCAGATTCTGGTCAGAATACACTACCAATAGTATTTTATTTCTAGAAAAAGCATACTTAGAATTTGTGTTTTATATATCACATGACTATTAGTTCCTGCTAGGGACTGACATCCTACCTTGGGTATACTTTAATGCCCTGTGCTGCCTAGGATAGCTTCCTGGTCATCAGTAAGAAGCTGCAAGAAATGGTGGATGGATGGATGATGGATGGATGGATGGATGGATGGATGATGGATGGATGGATGGATGGATGGATGGATGGATGAAGATTAGTTTGCTACATCATATGGCAGATATGGCTCATCATAAGTGTCACAATTTCAGCAATGATTTACAAAGCAATATTTTAATAGAGGAAGTGTTCAGGAGCATGCTTTTTATGTTCAATGTTTATTTAAAATCCTATGTATACAGGTTAAATACGTCCACTAAATGAGGCAGACCTGAAATGAATTTTAATTGCTTGCTTTATGCGAATGCTTTATCTAATTAATGCTATTATTAAACCAGCATCAAGCATGCATTCTCCTTGTACTGAATAAATAAACATAATGTCAATGCTATCTTACATTATGGCACAGGTTAACAACCAGTTTGGTTTCATGCTGTGGTGGGAATAGACTCCAGCAGCTTCAAACAGGTGGAATAAACCTTCTAATTGGTCTTGGTTTCTCGCCGCATACCAGCGCATAGAGTATAACATGCGCATCATACGTGAAGAATGAGATGAGGTGAAATACAGAACAGGGGGCACTAAGCAGGCGACATGCCCCCAGGTTCAGCCTGAGGACACACAGATGCTTGGGAAGTACCTGGGGAGCAGAGAGTGATATGTAAGAGTGATACATCCTTCTGCTGTGATTTGGCGTGTGGGTGAGCGACATGGGGGGGATTGTGGACTTCCAGCACTGACAATCCCAGGATTGGATGACATATCACCCACCCACCTGAAAACACTGACTAGTGACTTCTGAAATTAAGCCTGCAAGTTGTTCTTCACACGTAATATTAATACATTATTATTATTAGCATTATTGATTATGATGAGAATAATAATTACTTAAGCACATGAACCCCTGGAATTGAATGTATCGAGATTCTAATATTTTACATGTTGCTGTGAAGACCAGCATTTGAAGCCCTTCATGGAGTGACATTTGCAAGGTAACATTATTGAATCGATCACATGTGCAAGTGTGCTTTTAAGGAATAGCAGTTACACTTGGTATCTTATCTCATAAAGAATTATGAGGGGCCGTACATATAGGTGAAAACATTGAGGACACCTGAAATATTTGTATTTCTATTACATTATGCTCGACCGTGATGGCAGTGTAAACGAGCCTCTTTTTCCCCATTTGAACAGAAATAGGTTGTACAAGCAGCACAGAAAATAAGTCATTAACAAAAGTAGGGTCAGGGAAATGAGGGCCAACTCACACAGAAAATGATAATTTTTTTCAAGCTCAAAGGCCAAATGAATTCTAACTGTATTGATTAGTTTGCTGCCAGGTCCCACTGTAAATTTCAGGGTAAACTGCGAGCTCTTTCTGCTGGTGACATTATGGTCTGGGCAGGGTTTCCAGTTAATGTCAGGAAAAAGTCTTATGCCTGACAGTGGCTGTCGCCTCTCGGCTGGTGCTCCCTGCACATGTCTCGCCTGCGGTTTACATGCCGCAATGTAGAGAAATATCAAAGCGCATCCAGGTATCCGCCATCAACTGTCCCCACATTTCATCCCATGGTGTTCTCAGCTTTTACGGAGATCGCTGCCACCCCTCAGCCTTGGCTGCTGTCGGCACACTTTTGAATATCCTCATCTCTCACCTTTACATTAGTTATTTTTAAAATGTTTTTGACCATAAGCTGGTCAAAATATAGGCATATGGACTGCATTTTCAGAGTCTCGTGACTCTACGGAGTGTGTTCTGCATGCCGAAACAGCTGCAGCATGCTGATTACACCTACTGTCAAAGGCATTAATAAAATAAAACCAGCTGGACTGAATGTACATGGACAACAAACCAAGGGAACCGGAGGAGTATGGAGAGAGGAAGAGAACATGAACTTGGGAGTGTTGGTTAAGATACAATGACTGTAACTGGAAATTATTCTAGTTTTTAAAGGGCCATGCCTCAATAGCTCCAATAAGCAGCTTAAAACTACCTTACAATGCACGTCCGAATGCTTGCGCCCTGTCTAACATAGCCAGCTCCTCACAAACAGCCTCAGGACCCTCCCACTGTCGGGCATAAGCTTCTCCTGGCTAATCGGGAAACATCACCTGTATCTGCGTGCTGCGCAATCTCACATTCACTGTCATGCTCTATGCTTCTTGATATCTGTGGCATGTTTAGTTTAATATATATTTGTGTTTACTGACCCAATATAGACTTACATTTAGGAGGCAGGCAGAGGTCTCTGTGACACACAGCTGGAAGGCACTAGCAAAGAACCCCCAGATCCGCAAAAAGGAGGCTATTCTTTCCAGAAACCAACTGATCATGGAAGGTTATGTGTATGATTAATATATATGATTAATCCCAAAAACAGCTGAGCTACAGGTACCAGTATTACGTCAGCAGGAAGGGGATGATGTGTGACGAAGAATGATGTGACGGAGGCGGGGCATCAAAATTATGAGAATATGCAAACATATATATTTTTTTTATCTCCAGAGAGATATACAATGGCAGCACCAAAAATAAGCGATCCAAACACTGAAACAAGGTATGGCCCTTGATATATATAATTTATATATAAAATGTGTAAAATGTATAAAATGCATACTCTTTAGTCATGATCCTCAACTGAAAAGCTACAAGAGTCATTCCCAGCATGTCGCAACAACTGCCTGGTTTTGCTTTCGTGTTCCATGAGACCTTTTCCACTGGGTTTTCCCCAAGAAATGGCTCCTTGGGGGCAAAAACAAACTCCATAGGCGTGGTCTGCTGACACGCAGCTCTGTTGAGCAGGGCAGACCCACGACGGATACATTATATCAAAGCCGACATGTCGTTTTCCATGTTATTTGATCTACCACGTCTCCCACAGAATGACTCTTATAAACACTGATGTGCCAAATTTGTCAATTTATGTGTGGCAACACATAGTACCATTACTAAGCACTGCTGGGAAAAGAAAAACAAGAAGAACTCCACCTATTAGATAAATACATACCAGGAAAATCATTTTCCTATACATAACACGCATCACAAAAATAGAATGACATAATTATTATGTATATGGACTATTTTCTAAAAACCGTGAGTGCTGGACCAGAACTGATTTGTTTCAGTGGAGAATAATAAAGTCACTCAACCCCAAATGTTATCATTAAACCAATTTCACATTAATCTCATTCCTTAGAATGAAGTTACATTGTATACCTGCTCAAGCAAAAGAGGATAAAAAAAACATAATTATGGGCAACATTTTGGTCTCTGAAGATTAAATTTTAATGACCTTCTGTAACAAGAGAGCTGGTCAGTCAGAAAGCATTAATAATTAATTGTGTGATGAGAACCTCCTGCTCGCGTTTGATGACCTTAAAGCCACACCCATTACGAAAGTTATCCCCTACGTTAAAAACATGGATAAATCTGCAGTGATGTAAGAAACCAAAGTGCTAGTGTTAATCAAAGCCGAGTAAAGCTGCCCCTTGCTATCCAAAGGCATTTAAGTTAACCTCACTGTCAGCAAACTTAATTCTGAAAGTGATTGTGGCTTGGTCACTGGCCAGCATATCGTTACTTGAACTGTGCCGTTGGTACAACACTGGAGAACACGGCCCATTAAGTTTAATTTGGATATCCCCATTCTGGGGTCAGCTATGATGAGGTCAATGCTCAAAAAATGACTTTAAATCCATCCATCATTCTTCCATCACCACTCATCCAGAACAAGATCACAGTGAGCAGACAGTCTATCCCAAGAAGCAGAAAACTAGAGACACCTTAGATAGGATGCTAGCAGTGCACTTGCTCATACACTATCACACATAATCACACAAAATATATCAGTAAGCAGAATTCATTTTTACATTACTGTTATCTGATCAGTTTGCAAGTTTACATGCATGTGTGGACATAAGAACTAGCACTTACTATCCATTTTGCTAACCCATCAAGGTTCTTTCAGAAAGGAATATTTTGATTGGCAGTAAAATAAACACTTGACTCCAGTTTAAAATGAAACCAGCTAAGTGCACACAGCAAACTAGAAAGAAGAAACTGATTTTTAAAAAGCAATGATCAGGTAAAACCGGGAAAAAAAAGAAAATGAGCACCTTTTCATACGGAGTTCAATTCATAGTTAATTGCATGCATTCATAAGTAGAGTTTACTGAAACCATCAGAAAAAGAGTTTGTCACCAGTTTCATGACACTTGGTCAGTTTCATATGTGGTTATGCAGATTTATATGGAGTTCATGCAGATTAAAAGTACTTTAGTGCAGTTGCCACGGATCTGATGTTCAGTACATATAGAAATGTCTCTTTGTAGCCCATGAATTCTGGCTTCACCAAGACAATGTAAATCCAGCTTGATGATCTGTAGATAGACTCTGACTTGCTCATTCCGATTGCTGAAGACATGCCTAGAATAACAATACTTTTAGAAGTTGTCAGCTGTCTCAGAAGCAGAATCCATCCATCAATCTCCTAACTGTTTATGCAGCAGTGTGTTTCTCTGGAAACATGGGGCACAGGGCAGGAAAGATACCGGCCTACTACGGGACATATTACAAAAATCTGATCATTTTCATAAACTGTTCCTAGTTTTGGGCAACAGTAGATCAAATCACACTTCACGTGTTATCGCTGATCGTAGGTCATTGCATCTCAGTATTAATGAATCTGAATATACAGCTAAGCATAGAAACCCTTTTAACATCTTACCTGCAAAATGAAAAACATGCTGTTGTCAGTTGTACAAGTACAGGTACATTGGAATGCTTCTATTCAAATATACAGTGGGTACAGAAAGTATTCAGACCCCCTTCAATTTTTCACTCTTTGTTATATTGCAGCCATTTGCTAAAATCATTTAAAATTTTTTTTTTTCCTCATTAATGTACACACAGCACCCCATATTGTCAGACAAAAAAGAGCCACCCACAGCAGCACCCTGGGAGTTGGGGGTTAAGGGCCTTGCTGAAAGACCTGCAGATGTGCTGAGGCCGGGCTTGATCCAGTGCCCTTCTGATCACAGGCAGAGGTTTAGCCCACTACACCACACAAACACACAAACTTACAATCCAGATAAGTAGCCTTAAACATTTTCTTTGACTGCCTAAGACTTTTTCACCATACTATATAGTATGAGCATGAAGCACAGGGTCGGCCCATTTATCCCGCACCACTGCAGCATTTCGGTGGGTTAAGGGCCTTGCTCAAGGGCCCAACAGAGATTTCCCTGTTCGGCTGATGCCAGGGCTCAAACTAGTAACCTATTGATCACAGGCACAGAGGCCTAAACCAGTAAGCCACACACCACCCCCCAGAGACTCCCCCCAGGTTCGTGGGAATGTAGCTCATGGACCAATGCCCTAACCTGCTTCCCACCGGTCACTTCATCTGTTCTCATTAGACTAAACCAGGCACTAATTGACAGGACACAGGAATCCCTACAACCGTGGGTTTCAGCGCCTCATTTCACCTGTTACTACCACAGAGCGGCGCAGCGTTAAGCTGGCAGGGGTGAAAATTGGTAGTGCGACAAGAAATCTGAGTAATGTAAATAGCTGGCCAAGTCACTCTAAACAAGAAGAAATGTTTCAGTTAGGCAACTAACGCGACAAAATTAACAATAATGCACCAGGTAACAACATATACCGCCAACCTTGTTTGTGTTCAATTCTTTTCTCAGAGAAACCCGGCTGTACAAACACATCTCAATTGATTGGACTTTTTCCATAGCCTAGTTGAGGTATCAGGACATTTACTACAATGAGTGTGGACTTATGCTATTTATTTTTTTCTCAATATTGTCCATGTACTGGATAAAAGTTAATTCGGGCTGAACAGCGCTGTCAATCCATAATGGATAAAGGGCCAGTAACCTGTGATTTGGAGAGAGGCAGTCCACATTGATTTATTCTCCTTTTGGTGTGTTCCCAAAGGGTTATGTTGACTTGAATTGAAAAAGCACTTCATGTCTTCGTAGCGACCACCACAAAATCATCTCTAATTTAGAGCTTCTCTGCCTTTAACAAACTTTACCACTGACTGGTGATAGGTATGGCTACGAGGAACCGCCACCTCATCGCATTTGAGATGCTTTTGTTGTCTATTCCAGTGTCTCCCTACCCAGTCGTCAGGGACCCGCAGACAGTCCAAGGAGCTTGGAAGGAGCAAAAATGTGGACCGTCTGTGGGGCTCGAGGGCCTGGTTGGGAAACACTGGTCTATTTTTTAGATACTATATGTATATTGGAATGGTTAACAATACAGAAATGCGCAGAGGATTATTCATCATTATCCATACTACACATGCGTTTTCATGATGAACACCAAGTCCATAATTGTGTTTGTGTTGGAATGTAATTACATATATAAATGTAATTAGAACTAGCTTTAATAACAAAGCATGTATTGCCACAAAGATGGTACTGGTCTGGATATAGGTATGAAAAACCTGGATAAAGTAATTTTGCGGGAGGGATGAACTAGTGATAGTGTGCACAACTGAACTGCCACATACACATACACACACACACACACACACACACACACACACACAAACACAGGTTTTTAATTATATCTTTGTGGGAACTCTCCAATCATTTTTATGGGGAAAACTCTAATCTCAACATGACAACTTTAACCACAACCCAGGCCTAACCTTAACCATAAATAACCAAACAAAATATGATACTTTTGGCATTTTTACTTTGATTGCGTTCACAGATCTTTGTGGGGACACAAAAAAACAGGTTTTTGTTACATTGTGGGGGACATTTGGTCCCCACAAAGTAATATAAATCTCATCCACACACACACACGCACAATGCTGTGTGATTCCATCCAAGTTCACAGAGTATTTCTGGCTTCTGCAGGCACAGCAGATTATTCATCACTTTCAAACATTCATCCAGCAGCCATCCCTTAACTCACAGCCTAGCAGGCGGCGGTAGCACCAAGGGGGACCGGCAACCTGCCGTAATAACCTAGAACCGAAATGGGAAGAAGACAGAAAACAGGAAGTCTCACACGGGTGGCCAGAGGGTCACATACAGTACTCATATGGAGTTCCATCTAGAGGACGACAGTGGGACAGCAGCTAATAATAGTCAGCGGGAAGGAGTGCTGAAGAGCTGGCATTCAGGTGTCACGTTACACGGGACCTGCTGGCTGACCTGCAGCACCCCCTGCCAGGACCACTGGGGTGAGGGTGAGGGACAGGGAGACTGGGCCTTCTCAGTCTGCCCCGGCCGTGACGGTGTGACGACGATCAGCCACCGTCCAACATACTGAGATCCCAACTTTCCTCCTAAAGCCTCTGTGAAATAGGTCTTAGTACCGGACGGCCCTGTGACACGCAGGAATATCGGACCTGGACATCCGCCCAGCATCCCTCTTTTCAGAGATCCTGCGCACCAAATTGCCTCACCAGTGAGGCGTGCCTGATCTCCCACTCCTGCATGTAGAATAAGGTCATAGGAACGAGGTGGGTGTTGGTGGTGGTGGTGGGGGGGGGTCGCCTTATTTGAGCTTTCCTCCTCGGGGCTGGAGATTTTTAATGAGTCTGCCGCACTCTGAGCCGTTTCAGGCGTGACGCTCTCAGCCTGTGCTCCACAGCCTCCACTCGACGGGGTGGACGCACTGCGGCCTCTTTTATTTATGCCTCTGATTAAGCGCGATGCGCCGGCTGTGTGCGATGGCCATCCACGCGGCCCTGAAAGCGTGCGGCTGGAGGTAATTCCAATTCATTATCGGGGATGTAGAAAAAAAAAGAATAAAATAAAATAAAAGACCTGCTCTCCTATTTAACTGAGAACAAAAAGCTTACACGATTCTCATCTGAATTCCCAGCTCGCCTTGTTAAATCAAACTTTCGGCTATATTAAATGGAGGCCCACATGTTACCGAGCGTTTGGACCTGCTCCCCCGCCACACTATGCCTCCCCAATTATTTGTTCGAATCATTAAATGTATTTGCGAGGGTAACATGCTTTAAGAGCAGACGAACCTTGTTATCCACAGCGTTCTGGCGTGAATATCGAAATGCAGTGTGTGTGCCTCGTTTCCACTCCCTTTCTTTGCTTTGTTTGTTCAGTGTTTCCAAATGTTTGTTTTATTTGTTCAGCATTCCTACATCCTTTTGGTTTGTTCAGTGCTCCCACATGCATTTGCTTAGTTCATTCAGTGCTCTCACATGCATTTGTTTAGCTTGTTTAGGGTTCCCACGTCCATTCGTTGTTCCCACATGCGTTTAGTGGTCTGGTCTGGTACTAAGCAGGCCACACAAAACAGGAGCATCTCACCAAGTGAAGTCTAAGATCCACAGAGCTGGGAGGACATTAACATATTTTCTGTCCTGTCTGAATGGTAACAGTAAAAGAGCTGTCTGGGCAGAGCCATCATTCAGCAGAGAGACATTTTCAGGGCTGTTCGCATATAACCACAGAGTGTGTGGGGGCCACTGACAGCACTGGCTGAAGAATATGACAATAATGATTTCATCTGCTGCAGCCAAATAAAACTGTCAAGCCTATTAGAATTTAAAACACACACGCAAACAAAAAGAGAGGAAGAGGGATTCAAGGAGGGAATGAGGGATAAGAACAGAAATAGAGGACTGATTGAGAGAAAGAGGGAGAGAGGAAGGAAAGAACACCCAGGGAAGTAAAGAGGCAAACAAACGAGCAGATGAGGGAATGAGGAGAGATGGAGATGGGTGGGTCGATGCAAGGAATCACGAACCGGCCACAGCACGACAAATCGCAGCAATAAATAAAAAACAGGTAAGCACGTATAGGCATGATGGATAATTAGCGATCTCAAAGAGAAGTGGGTGCCACGTCGAGATCCACCACTCATGACCAGATGATGTACGAGACACTGGGGCCTGCTGGACAGGTGCTAAATTACTTTTAGATTTGTCACTAACACTAATCTGTAACCTCCTCCTCTTCGTGCTATAAGTAGCTAAATAGCTAGCTAGCTAAATAAACAAACAAACAAACAAACAAAACAGACATGTCGAGCCTGATACCGAAACAGTACCCGCTTAAAAACCCAGATCTCCATCACTGCAATTTCGGTATGACATACCACCCTCCTGGCTTACTGAGTAAGTGACACATGCATCCCTTCCCCATTTTGTTTAGAGTCTTCAAAAGTTTAAGTGGTCCACATATTTACCCTGCTGAGGCCTTATAACGGATGAAGTGTCCATTACCTACCACTTTCCCTCCTATTCCAGCTTTGCTAGGAACCATTTAACTGGATAAAAAAAACTGCTTTAAATTTGTTGCAAGTGATTGCAGTTCGCTCCATTAACCAACTAAATGTAATGTTTCATGTGTAATGCCAGATTAAAGCTTAAAAAAACAAACAAATAATACCACTACTCTAGTTAATATTACTCATTATTGTGTGCATTTATTTTGATCAGAAGCAACCATTATGGTATAATCCTATGCTTCCAGGGTGTGATAAAATTACCCAAAATTACCATAATGCAGCAAAAAAAGAATTATACTCTTTGCATATTTAATGCCCTAGGTTATTACAATGTTTTAATCAATACGGCCTTTTCCAGATTCAGATCCACACACCAAAGAGCAGATTGTGATTTAATGCAGGTTCCTGCAAGGTTATCTGGTCAATTGCTACTGTAACACCTCAATAAATACTTTCAACACCAGTATAACCCACGGAAGTTATAAACTGGCCATTTATCCGTTATGTTGGGCTGTCATATGTAAAGATTAAGAACATCCATTTTCCTTCTTTTTAAATTAATGCCATTTATTCTTCCTGTTTTGGAGCATTTCTTTAAAACCACATTGTAAGTGGAAGTTAAAAGCTTAACTGTTTCTGTCACTGAGCCTCTACAATGGAATTTTTATTGTGTTCTTTTCTTTTGTGTGAGAACAAGCATTTAAATATCACAGCAAAAACAACAAAAACTAATAATGAGACGACAAAAACATAATTATTCAAAATGTGTTAGCGTTTACTTTGATAAACATCCAGTGGGATATTATAATATTATAGCTCAAGGGTGTTATAAAAGTATTCATGTGACGTAACTTTCACTTGCATATTTAATGTCCTGAGCTACTGCAGTGTTTTAATCATGGCCTTCTTTTACAAATACTGAAACCATTTGTTCGTGGCAGACAACAGAGCCATTTTGTTCTGACATAAATTACAGGTGTTCTTCACTGGCCCCTGCCTCCCCAGTCCCTGTCCCCCTGTCCCCCT
>JAODLC010000002.1:4816748-4837765 GCA_026781145.1 Hippopotamyrus pictus
CCCCGACAACATAGCCCCCAGGTTCACTGAGGCATGCAAACCCCTCCACCACGATAAGGTAGCAATCCAAGGAGGGGCTAAATGATCAAGTATATGTTAAAAAAATCAGTATGAAGTTTACCGCTTTTGCATGAACTCTGCATGCACTCTACGAGACAATCATGATCATTATCCTCCTTGCTGTTTGATTTAGTCATAGACGATTGGCGATACAGCTCTGTGTGTGTTGGCACAACTAACAGCAATACCACCAACTTATTTGACAGACTTTGTTGGTAGACTATAAGTTCTGTTTGGCTATATAGTTAATTTTCAACTCTTAAATGTCATAAAAACATCAGATGTCCTTTAGCTTTACTCAACACACACAATATGTTCACAAAAAATAATATTATATGGTTAATGTGTATCGTACTATGTAAGATGATGCAGCTACATGACAGGGCTAAATTTTGTTTTAGAATCTTTTATTAATATTTTGACATGGCAGAATCGTAGAAAGTAAATTAAGCAAACTAATTTAAAGCAAAGAGGCGACAAAGACAGGCAAGTTATTCCTAGAGGCTAAATGGCCCTTATCTATGGGTAACCTTGCATTATTGGGTGAGTACGTCAAACCTAAAAATCTTCTTTACCATAGTATTTGCATCAAAGTTGTGCTGTGGTGATATTTAAGTTCTGCTTTGCAATACTGACAGACCGCATTTTAATTCACTTTTAATGTGAAGTGCTTCAACACAATTGATGGTTTTCGCACTTTATTTTCACCTTCATCTGCTAGGTGCTGACTCCCGCCATATTGCCGAGTAACCGAGAAGGAAAATTTTAATTTATGCTTTTTACTAGTGAAGTTTAATCAACTAATCGTGACAGCTCTAGTTAGAATTAAAGATTATAATTGCATATTGATTACTACCGTGATGCTCTTGACTGGCTAAAAAATTAATCAACACCCTTCTGACCCATCAGATTTGAGAATTCAGCAGGATCATGGTATAATTTTGAACAATAATTCTTTATCCCTATTGATGGTTATAGTACTTCACTTGGTCAATGCACAATTGACTTATTGTGATTTGATGAATATGACGATTTCATAATTCGACCAAATTGTGGGAATATCTGAACTTTTTTACAAAATTTACATGTGCCACGAATTCATATGTGGTTCCACAAACCACCACTGCAAGCTGCTCACGTTACAATTTTTCAAAGTCAGCACTACAGCATGAGGCCACAGACAGGATCAATTAGTCGTCACAGGCGAGTTGACAGGGTGCCTGGTCTCTGGAAGCGGCTGCTCTCTTTCATGGAAAAACCAATTGTTGACTCTCCAATCTGTTTATTACCAAATGAACAATGAAACACGCCGGCCGGGTCTGAACATTAAAACATCTTGAGGAGATCCGGAAAATTTGACAACGTAGGGCCCCTATTTTCAAAGTTATCTTCCACCGAACAGCTGTACCACCACAACATGGTCGTTTAATGTCCATTTATTTGCAAATGACTCCAGTGAAAGAGCAGAGGGAGCAAAGGCTGGCTTTCATAAGCATCTGAATGCATTATTGATGTGTACATTACAGGAAACAGTGCAACACTTTGAGTCCCTTGGGCTTTCCAATGCTGGAAGGAATCATGGCACTGTGTTTTGTTTACAAAGAACATTCTTATGTTTCGTTGCCAGGGGAACACAGCGGTTCCTGACGATGTGTTGCCTTCATTGATGTTGCAGACATGCTTTTTAGAAAAAAAAGTTAGTCTGCCACTGTGTGTCAACAGTAACTCAACCCAAATCTAAAATCGTTCTGTCCATATCCTTCCTGTTTTGTCCAGGATAGCACACTCATCATTGCTAGATATGTGGTTAATATCGAATGAAAGCAAAAAATAGAGTGGTATTCAACTTGAAATACTTTGCTAAAATGTGAATGATGTATGACTGCAGACAAAGACCCAATAAATAATTTAATAAAATTACCAGCATAATAAGGCAGCCTCAACTGTCTATGTTTAACAGGTGCTATTAACTAATCCATCGATTGATCTTCCAGCCGCTTTTCTTTGTCCAGGCTGCAGGGGGAGTCAATCCCAGGGGGAACAAGGCTAAGATGCACCCCGGACAGGACACTATTCCATCACAGGGCACATATACACACTACAAGCAATTTAGTAACACCAGGTAGCCTAACTGCATGTCTTTGGATTGAAGGAAGAAATCTGAGTGACACAGAGAAAGCATGCAAACTCCTTACAGACAGAGCAGAGGTGCAATTTGAACACCAAACCCTGGAGGTGAGAGGCAACACTGCTACCCAGTGAGCTGCTCAATTGCATCAGCTTTTGCAATCAAATCTGCAGGACTGCTGTTCTTTAGGGCTCAGAAGGTAAAATTTTAGGCAGAGCACCAAGGCATGCTTTAGTGCCCTCTCTGAGTGGGCAGGGCTGTACAGACACTGTGCTGTCACTGAAATGTGTGATTGGACAGGAGAGGGCATTGGGAAAAAAAGGGGGCGGAGACTGAGAAAGAGCAGGAGAGAGAGAGAGGAAGTGGGGTGACAGACAGACAACGAGATAGACAGAGACCTGAGGCATAGTTCCAACATTGCAGGCTGTCACTCTCCAAACTATACTGCACTAGATTTTTTTTCTATCACATTTAGATGAATGTTATAAGACTCCACTGCACCATTATGTCTACATTAGCTAAAAGGTCATCTAAAATGAGAAGCAAAGGGGATGATTAATGCTTGTTGGCCACAGCGTTGACAATGTAGACAGATTTGACAGTGATGAAGACGTTCTGCTCTGCCTGATTTTGAGCATGGTCTGTGCATGTATTGCATGCGTTCTGATGTGTATTAACGTTCATTTCGTTTTATAGTTTATACTTTGCTTTTTTTCTGAGATTTTCTGTCATCACTCTTCACCACACTGATTACGCTGGTGATTTCTAAGGGAAAAAAAGCACACTTATGTCCTGATATTTAGTTATCAAGCTTTTATCTAGTCGGATAATGGATCCAGGGGAGATTTGGATGCATTTAAGTAGCACATTTATCAGGACGTAATAGAATATAAATGCACTTAAACTGCATTTTGCCTGTGGCTGATAGAACCAGAGTTTCTCACACTCCTTTTGTGTAGATGCCCTTAATGTGTAATTGAATAAAGTTTGAAATTCAATGTTCATGCAGCTCATCTCAATGAGCAATTGCATTTTAGCACAGAACCCTTCCAGCCACAGGATTACAGTGCGGTACAGCTGCATCGGTCACATGTGAGTACTTGTGCAATCATGCGCACTGGCTGCAGGTGTAGCACACATGTGAATGGCGCACAGAACCAGCCTCGCCACCCCCACACCTAGGAGGACATGGTACCACCCGTGTGGGCGCTGGTGCATTGTCTACGAGGCATTTCAGTCCATCTTCATTCCATTGTGTTTCATTTCTGCTGGAATTGTTTCAGCATAATCTCGCCCCTGTCACTCTTCATCAGGTTTGTCTAAAACCTGAGCAAACGTAATTTATAGCCACGACAGTGCTGAGAAATCCCAGATTTAAATCCCAATTGCTTTAAGCGAGAGAAAAATTAGAAGTGACACTTTAAATAAAAGGAGAAAGAAACATGTCTTTCTTAAATAAAAAAAAAAAACAGCACAAATCTGCCTCAGTTTGTTTGCATAGGTTAAGGTTCATTTGTTAGCTCTGTGTGACTGGCTGCTTCTCCTTTCTTTCCAGAACAATCAGTCGGGCAGAAATTAAACAAAAGGACTAACCACCCAAGTCAGGCAGATTACTGTTGTTATATATCTCACAAGCTGAAAAGCCAATAAAAAATTAAACAGTGAACTCTATTGAAGGTGAATGTTTTGATGAAGGATTAAGGTTTTGATTGAAGTCTAGCCTTGAAAAGCATATGCTTTATTTGTATCCCATTTTAATGTTGGTATATCTTTTACTCAGTTGCCTATTAGATGTTGTCATGTGGCAAGATTTGCAAGTCGAAGCTTGCTTGCCCATTCCTTCCAATAGTAATTTTAATTTTCTAAAACTTATATATACTTATTACATATATTTTAGCATCTCCCCTAATTGGTTGAAATGTGTTGCCACAAAAGGATCCAAAAGGAGGAATCCTTTCAGGATCAGCAGTCATAGCAGGAAGTAACTTAATTTCCTTTGGTCAGGCTTGACTCTACTTTCAAGGGCGTAATATGTGGAGGAACTTGGTCTTTCATGCATACCGAAGAAGGCGATTTGTAATGTTTTGACAAAATAATCCATGTTAGCTTTCCAGAAGACGTACACTGTGTTGGTTGTTACGTTTCGGATATGTACTTTATCCTATACCCAAGTCTACACATTTAATTTTTCTCCACCATCAGCCAATACTTTTGACAGATTTCCCTTGTATCTTTTCCCAGAGTATCTCGTAACACAAGCGAGAACTTGTAAGTTGCCAGAATAAATTAGCACTACAAAAATGAATTCTGATCTGGAGCTTCAAAACTGGGCTTTTGTGCTCAAACTCTATATATTAAAATAGGTTCAAACAGATTTTAATGCCACACTGTTGAAACAGTTTGGACGACAATCACATGCTATCGGCCTGACTGGTTTCATAGTAGCCATTTTTGTGGTTATGCTGTGAATATAAAATTTTTCTTGCTGTACTATTTTTCAGGAGTGACAAAGAAAAATGAAGCAGAGTATTGACTCACTAGAAGTATGGTATAATCAATCTGATTTTATTGAATGGTTTTGTGACTGGACTCGTGCTTTTGCCATACTTTTCCACTCCAGATGGCAATCCCAGGATACCGCTGCAGGAACACAGACATAACGCAACCATCTTCAGACATGTATCCAAGCAACAGCGTTCCATTTCACCACCCACAGGAGTGAGCACCATGGTGATCATGGCATCACGCTGGCCTCTTGCTGCCACCTACTGGCAGGTGAGCAGTATAACCCAAATCTCAAAAGATTAACATTAGCTAAGACACCCAGTAAAGGTGTGTTAGACTGAAAACTACACTCAGTTTCATTGGGCACTATGTAAAGAATTGCACTGATAATTCCTGTAAAGTCATGCCATTAAGGTTATGCTTTGTGAGGCTTCTCACTCATACAGCAGGCGTGAAAATAACATACTTGTTTGAATAAATAGGTAAAATACACTGCATTATGATTTTTTGTACCTTTTTTTGTATCTCAAGACTGGATTTACTGTTTTTTTTCTCTGAATGCCCGGATAAATAAGAGCAAAGCAACCATACTATACGACATCTTCCATTTTTAAGCCATAAAACCTGTACCCATTATTATAGCAAATCATTTAATTACATACTGATGTGACCATTCCTGCTATGTTTGGGGGCACAATGGGGAACTTCTGAGAGCCCCGTGTGTTTCAATGACACAAGACAGATTAAAAGAAAGGTGCTAATGGGTAGAATTTCTAAAATGTACCCATTTACAGCCAAGTCAGATAAAATATAACCCAATTTTTCCATGTGCACGTACTGGATGGGCCTTGTAATTAATGCAATAAGAGAGAAAATGCCAGCGAAAGTGTGGCTTGTCTTGCTCAATCACCGAGCGCCACCTTTGGGCAACAGGAACCTTAACAGATTTATTACACCTTAAAAAAGGTCCATTGCCTTGTTCAGTAAGTGGAAATTTGCGCTGTGATTCATTAGTCGAGCATACTTTGTGATTTGCTGCACTCTTAATTGAAATAATAAGCTGCATTTCGATTAATGCAATGTGAGCCAGAAATAAGAGGAAGCAGAATGTTAGTGTCAGAGTCATCATACAGTCATCTTGAGCCGTTTGCGGCCTGTAATTACACATTTACTTTCCACCGGACGTGTATGAAGGACACACTCATTTCTTAGCACTGACTCCGGAGTCCAGCAAGTCACTTGCACAAGCTACATGCTTCGGGTGACATGCAATGATTTGGAAATACACTGATTTGGCTTTATTGTCAAGGTTCACTGTAGCTCAGCTCAATAGTGAGTAATCGGACTAATATGCTTCAGCTACTTTGTTTGACTGGTCTTTGAATAATCAATAGATTTTCCATGAAGGTACAATGCTTGGCTACTCGCATGCAAAGCCTGATATTGGTATTGTGCAGCACTATGTTCAGAGGGCAACAAGGCATTTCTCAGTCCCACTCAATGTAGTCACTAACAGATGGCTGGGACACAGCAAGGGCTTTGGCAGGTTTTGAAGGACTGACAGTATTGGAGGAACCAGTCCGAAAAGAAGCAGGCGAAAATGACAAAAACAATAAAATTCACCCCCCCCCTCCCCCATATTATTAGCCTGTACATTTGAGTCCACAGAGGGACACTTCTATTGAATACTTACGCCAGGTGTTCCACATTTGTAGCTGCATTGAAAACGTACAAATGTGGCCCTTAGTAAACTTGAAACGAGCCTTTTACAGTCACAATGAAAGAGCCCTTAGTACATCGGGATTCCCTCGTACCCTTGTCTGTACTGTGTGATCTCACCAGACAATTGCGGCATTGCCAGCGCAGATGCAGGGCATTAAGTTCCCACTTCACAAGCTGTCAGCAATGTCATGGCGACCTTTCACACACGCCTTTAGGGGAACACCACATTCCGAGGGAACAAGGGAAAGGCTAAGCGAGCAGCTGGCTGAAGCAAAGCGGGATTCTCTCTACACCTGTTCCACGCAGAATACCAGCTTACCGTTTACCTTTACGAAAACACTAAAAAAACCTTAATATACTTAAAAAAAAAATGCAAATACAAAATTGTACAAAGAGTACATATACAAAACAAGCCATGACACAGTTAAATTGGTTGGCAAAAATTTAGAATTGTTATGATTAAATTAAAGACTGCTTTAAACAGTTAAATAGTTTTGGCAGGTTTTTTTTTTTTTTTTTTTTTTTTTTTGGAATCTGGAATTCTTCCAAGCAGTTAATTAACAGAGAAACAGACAATTTAGCATATTCCTCAATTTCCCATTAATCCTGACTTGGTGGTTGGATTGATATGGTGTCTAACAGCATTTAGCTCGTTTAAATAAAGACGGGAAAGCAGAAAGAAAGAGCCGCACACGTCCGAAGCAAAGACTGACGTGACAACCATTAAGCGCCGTTATCGTTATATGACTCCTGCTCTGTCAATCACAGCAAGCAAATTTTAAGCTTATAGTCCCTTAAAAACTACAGAAAAGAAGTTACAAACAGCGTATTAAATGATTTTTGTCGTTATCCATCTCACAGTCAGTTCTTGCTTTAATGCATATGAATATTCATGAGATATTTAAAATATTTAAGATGACATCACATGTGAACAATTTAATGCTTCGTTCAAAAATGATTCAGAACTGTTCCAGAGGGGGTATATGCATATAGCCTTTGGTAGTAGAATATGTTCACGTAATTACTGGGCAATACTTTCTTTACTGATACTTTTATCCAAAGAAACTTGAGTAGTTTTATATTTTAGTTTCTTATGGATTACCTATTTATAAGGCTAGATGCTTACTGAAGCAAGTTAAATTGAGTCTCCTGAAGGGTTCAACAGCAGTTCCCCTCCAAGAGCTCAAAACTGACACTTATTGACCACTTCCTTTGCCACTGTGGCGTCAAATGGCTTTTACATATTTGCTGGCTCTCGACGCCTCCGTCCCCTTTCCCCAGAGAGTGCAGGGGGTGCCTCGTGGAGCATGGCAGGATTAACGGGATAAAGCTCCACTCTTCCACTGGACCACTGCTCCGGATCCGCATTGACTCCCAGTGATAACTGTGCATTAGCATCTGATACCCATTAGGAGGATTAAGTGGAATGAGTTCCGCTTGTTTTCCCAAACTCCCATTAGGTTCATGGTGCCTTATTGGTGGAGCGCCATCTAGATGGCCAGTGTAGGTCACAAGGGCCCCTGGGGCTGCTCACTGAAGACTCCCGGATTCTTTCCTCTTTCTGGCATCGCCTACTTTAGCCTTGTCAGTTATTTACCCACTTGTCTGTATGAGTACAGCCGATCGCGTATGTCTGCACTAGTACATGCACATGTGCTTGCAAATAATATTCTCTCTGGGCTAACAGCTGTAGCATCACTTTATAAATATTACCCACACCATTCGAACCTCTGATAAACCGGCGGCATTAGCATCCATGCGACAAGTCACATCTGCGGAGTCCGTTGGAAGCAGGAGACGCTGGCTACCTGCCACTGGTGACAGCACAGCTGGCAGATGTGAGACAGTTTGAAAAGTCTGGACGAGAATTCAGCAAAGAACCATGAAATGGGCTCATTGTGCCGCCCGTGTGTCATATGGCCGATTTTCACTGGGGATGGAAAAGAAGAGCTAAGAAAAACATGAGCATGAGCCATCATCATGCATCAATCGCTGTTATATGGTGTTTGTCTTTTTTTAATGCAGCAGTTACCTGTTGCTTTATAGCTGTGGCCCATGCAGTTATATGTCATCATAAATGTGTATGTTTCTGCGAGTTACTGTCTGACAGAATGGAGCAAGAGGATTGAAAAAGGTTTTTAACTACAGTCTTCTACATCACTGATTTTTTTGGGGGGCTTATTATTTTTTGACCCACTAGCCTGAGCCCTGGGGGAGGACTGACTTCCCTGGGGACTCTATAGGCAGACATGAATGTGGCCCCCCCTAAGGGGGCCATTTGAGCAATTTTTTGGAGCTGAAAGAGAAACAACAAGCAATAAACAATGATGGAACATCAATAA
Organism: Hippopotamyrus pictus; assembly: GCA_026781145.1. Taxonomy (NCBI): domain Eukaryota; kingdom Metazoa; phylum Chordata; class Actinopteri; order Osteoglossiformes; family Mormyridae; genus Hippopotamyrus; species Hippopotamyrus pictus. Next base: position 4,825,506 of record JAODLC010000002.1, read on the forward strand.
TATGTTAATCAAAGTGCATGGTGCCAGTGGTAAAACTCAGGTTGGGGGCGGGAGTGTGGGGTGAGGGGGATATCACGCCGGTGGATCGGTCAACCAAATTCTAGAAGTTTCCATGGCCCTAGGCTGTAGCCTAGGATAGCCGGTACCTTATTCCACCCCTGAGGCTAAGGTTAGTATTGCATTTTTGCATGTGTCTGTTTAATTGTGTTCTCTCAGTATCTTTTCACAATTTGTCTACCACTCTAGCGGGATAGTGTCAAAGACACAGGGTGTGTAATGTTAATCTTTGCGCTGTTTTCTTCTGTTTGGCTCCTTTGTGCCAGTTCACTTGGCAGCGAAACCACCAATACCGCTAGACTCTAGTGCAAAAAGCATGCCGGGTAGTGTGAAGTCTCAAAGTAGGAATAATCCATTACAGCCGGGGGGGGGCAACTTTCTCTATACTGACATAACAGACATGTTGGTATAATTTAAATGATCCTGTATGTTGCATTCATAAATGTAACTTCTGGAAAATCTGTTTTCATGGGACCCCCAGCTTTTTGGGGCCCCATGTGGCTGCCTACACCTGCCTTTTGGTAAGTCCACCCATAGAGACCATAGCTCTGCCTCTTGCTTATCAACTGCAATAATGTTGTCTTTGTGAGAAGGCCATTCTAGATTCCATTTTGCACTTGAATTTTCCAAAGATTTGCATTCAACAGACTCAGTCACCTCTTCACCTATGCCAAACCAGTCTGACTAATGAGGTGATTTAGATCTTTTTAGATCTTATTCCCAGTCAGACTCAAGAAAGTGTGTCACATCCAGTCAACAACAAACAAACAATCAAGACAATGCCAGAATGATTTAAGCTGCAAGCAGAATGTGTGTACCTGAAGAATAATTAGGCTTTCTTGATAACACATCTGTTGGTACCATCTGTAACTCAATGGATTTTGAATCTATAAGCAAAACAAGGCTAGGGTATTATTACAACACTGCATGGAGAATCGTGTTTATTCAATACTGACTGCTGCATCGATTTTGGATGATAAAATTGTTTCAGTCCTCAAGTTATGAGTTCATGTGCAGTTCAGTGGTTACATTACAAAGAAGAATCGAAGTCTGAACTCCAGACAACTCTCACATGGACTTGTCTTGGGCTGAGTACTCTATGTTACCTTGGTCAAGGAAGTGGACTTTAGCAAAAACAATGCAAGCGCAACACAAGTTCATGCTGTCCTCTAGAAAAGGCTATAAAAATGGGGTGAAAGAACCATCAACGGTTTGGCCACACAAGATAAATATTTGTCGAAAGGGGCGGATCAATGCACACATGTTAGAGCGCACACGGAACGTGTTAACTTAACCTGTTTAAAACGCAGGCTGCAATCAAATACTACAATGACAAGAACATACACTGACAGCATACAGCGACTCACATTCACTTCACGGCCCGGAAAGATTTCAAAGAAATCCATTCGAGTGAGGCTGGGCCATTGACAGTGGCCACTCAGAAAACCAATTGTGCCTAATTCTGGCAGAGCAGCGGAAGAACACAGAACCAAAAATCAAAGCCAAGATAGATGTTTTCATATCTCCGGGGCTTAATCCAACCCCAAGGTGAATGGGTCCTGTCAGTCCGATTATCCCAAAATAGCAGTCGACAAAGCACGAATGCCAAGTGCAGGTCTGAGTCAGCTTGTTAATTAGTTTTGCCATCTTGTTAAAGAGGAAAAACACGATGGAATTAATTTGGAAGGATCAGCTAAAGAGCTGATAGTTAGTCTGTCGTTATTTATTTATTTTCTCTTATTTCGCCAAAGATTTTCATAGGATGGCAAATGCAAAAGAAAAAAAAAATTGTCAGGGCTGGCACCACCCAACTCTGCCCTACATGTTCCATATTAACCAGCAGGTGGCTGGCTGTCCTGTTAACCTCTTCCATCTTGTCCCTTAGCCCTAGTTTGGTTTCCCTGTTTCCCAGAGTGCCCCATAACTCAGTGGTTTCAGCATGTGACCACTGGAGCCCCTATTTCTTACACCCTGTGAGGGTTGCCCCCCAACCAACCCTGTCCTTCAAGTTCCGTTTTGACCAGCAGGTGGTGGCTATCCTGTTCCCTTTTCCATCTTGTCCCATAGCTTAGTGAGTTAAGTATATAGCTCAAAGACCATTAAACTTTGAGCCATGGGTTTGAAGCTGGCCAGGGGCCTATCTCACGTATTTATTGTTTTTGTTTCCCCAGTGTGTGTTACTTTGTTTCCTGTTTATAGGTTTGCCCTGCTTTTGTCCTATTCATTTCGATTCCTGTTTATATTTTGGTACCATGTTACTTATCCTAGTGTAGTAATTCCCAGTGTATGATTAGTGTTTCTTACTTTCAGTTTGTTGGAGTATCCCTAGTCTTGTGTTCATTAGTATAAGTTACTGCACCTGTTGCCTGCTTTGCCTGTATTGTTATTGGTTAATTGTGTTATGCGTCACATCTGCCTCTTCGTTAGCTCTGTGGTCTGTTGTATTTAAGTACTTGCCCTCTTTCTGTTTCGTGCTGATTCATTGTGAATGTTATTGTGTGGTTGTCAAGCTGCTCTACTGCACAGTCCTGTTCACTGTGTGCTGCTTAGTTCCATAGTTGAGTTTAGTCTATGGTTTTTAGTTAATTCCTTATTTTTCCCTGTTGGGTTTCTGACCACTCGTGGTCCTTGTTGTGTAGTTTTACGCAGTGTGTTCAGTTTCCCCAATAAATCCCTTAGTCTTGGCATCTTTATATATCATCACCTTTTTTTCCCGTCCGTGCCATGCCATGCTGTAACAGAAAAGAACCTATTTTACAAAAGCGGTGGACAGAGGGAATTGTGGCTATGGACTTATCCATTATATCAACGATGATTGCCAGTACAGAACTCTTCTAGGGTAGCAGAGTTACAATTCCAGGCCCCAATATTACCACAGTATTATTACTTTTGCAGCAGCACCATTTAGAGAACGTAGTTTTATTAGTGCAATCCTCCTCACCAGAGACAAGGAATCAGTCCTGGAGATGCACTGATATCTCCACTCTAAGCTCTCAGTGTTTCACAGCTATGGAGAATGCTACAGTGCCAAAAAATATAGTACAGTCCAGTAATACATAGTACATAATTTCCTATATGACAAACCCAGTCTGCATATGCTAAAAGTGTAAAAGCGTTGCTTATTTTGTATGGAGTGCGTTTCAAAACTCCTGGAAAAGCATGCTAAATCCCTTCCAGCATGATTCATGTCTGACACTGCGCTCACACATCCAGATCCAAACTCACAGACTTTTTTTCTCACAACCGCCGGGGCTATTGTTGTGCCGAAATTGCAAGCGGCAGCCTGAATGGGTGGCCTCAGAGCTGTTGTATGAACTTTATTAACCCTCGGAGTACCAGTTTCTTTAACCTGCCCCTGGGTTCCTTCATTCTCCCGTTTCCAGGCAACGCCATGCGCTCGCATTCAGCTTTTATCCAAGGCAGCGTTTGGTGGGGTGGTATAGGAAAGTTTTATATGCCCAAGTGAGAACTTCTTTTATATTCTGGAGCAGGGCACTTAACCTGAACTGCTCTAACAAGAATACTCTGTATAAATTGAGAAAAAGAGACATCTTTAGTAGCACTTACCAATGCATGGATATCTCTGTTGGCAAGCTCTGAGGGACTTGTCTCCCACCAGGCCCCTCATGGTGCCTGGAATCAGCAGGCAGACTAACGCACCTTTCAAAGGAATCTGTCATTGATCACAGTTTGTCCAGCATCTGTAGGGACTGTACATTGCGTCCACATCCCAGACTGGTTTTATAATGCGTCTGCAGGAAAATATCAACCAAGGGTAAAACTTAGAATTTTTGCTACTAGCCATCCAGACTACTTCAGTGAAAATGTGGTCCCACATGCAGTTATTTTACTAACAGGCAGGTGTTCAGCTTTTGTTTTACTCGCTGTTTGTTTAAATTACTTACCTAAGGCAAGTGAGTAAGCTTAGTTTCCAAGCCCAGGTAACTGACGTTGTCAAAACTGCCTCTTTCCATTTTTATTCTTATGTCAAAGATTACTGAAGATTATAGCAAGTTTATTGCATTTTCTATAATGCAAGCAGAGCTGGGGTTCTGCAGCTGCTGCCAGCCTGGCTTTACTCAGCCAAGCAAAGCCCACCCCCGAAACGCAGGAAATGCAACGCTTGTCTCCAGATTTTCCAGGACCCCCCTGTTAATCCCCTTGCCTCTTCCGTTCAGGAAGCTGTGAGAGTCCTTTATTGATTTCTCCCCGTCTTTCATCAGCTTAACAAAAGAGGGAGTGTCAGTCTGGAAGCCCAGTTTATGTTGTCTGCAACTCTTACTCCACAATGAACCTGAATTCTGTGAGACCCAAATCACTTTCTGTGAAAATAATTGATCTCGCAGTCTTTCACTCAACTCATCAGAGTCTCCTTCTGGACTTACAGATCTCTGAAGGTTAATCCTTCTCATGATTCTTAGCATTTCACAGTGGTTTTAAAATAGTCATTATTTCCTAATGACCTTTTTTCCAATTTGCACTGGAATTTCGTAAATAGAATGTTTTAGAATATCTTGTCGGGTTTTCGCCATTTTGTCAATTTAGTTAGTTTGTTCATTTCTTTTTTCTCCACTACACTGCAAAAAAAGGGAAAAAAAAAAAACGGCAAGACATTTATCACCTTTACAAATCACATTTCTGTCACAATGTGCTCAGTGAAGAACATAAAATCCTAATTATGCGTCGGTGCAGAGCAGTCAGGCACTGATGGGAGAGAAATCGCTCTCGCAGAGCACCTGAAACAGATCTGCCCAGCTCCCTGCCATCCTGGGGCCCGGTGGCACCGCCGCAGAAGCACCGCTTTCCATCAAAAACATTTTAATGATGCCAAAATAATGAAATAAATCGTGAGCATCTGGAAGTACGCATCACTCTGGGAAGCTCACTGGCAGCTCGCTAGAAATTTCCCGCTGGGTTTTCAGCACGAATTGAGAGACCTCTGTTTGTCTGAACAACCTGGAGTGGCTGCCAAGTTTTACGGACATTTGGTGCACTGTCAGAATTCACGGCTTGTGATGTTTTTCACAATTAAAATGGAAACACGTGAGCGGGTGTAGTTGCAGCAGTTAACGACTTGTAATTATCACCCCCTTTTCCAAAATAATGATTTTGCAATAGCATGGTATCGGGATAAATTTTAGCAACAGACCAGTTCGACATCACATAAATGATATTAAACAATGTTAATCTGTGTTATCAGTGTTGTTGTTATTGTGATAATTAATAATAAAATCAATACCACTGTGCTCTTAAATGGGTCTCAGATGGCATGAACATGGTAACCCAAACATGGTATCTCAAAGTCCTACGCCTTTAGCTATTTTTGGCTGCATGTCTGAGAGAGATTATCATGTTGATATCTCCATCCACATTCCAAATGCTCATCAAGTATAGAGTCGCAGAAAAATCAGAATCCATCCCATTAATCATAGGGCACAAGGTTGGTGAACATCCTTATACACATACACACACACACAGCTGGTTTAGCTCTGTGGGTCAGCATGTAGGTTGTCCCTGTAATCAGAAGATTTCCAGTTCAAATCTTACATCTGGCATTTCACTGTCGGGCCCTTTAGCAAGGCCCTTAACCCCAAAAACTGCTCCAGCGGTGCAAGGAATAATTCACTGACCCTGTGCTCAGACACCAAGGTGTGATTTTACTACTGTATATGTGCATTTCATAGGAGAATAAGATGGGGTATGTGAAAACTACAGAATTTATATTAACCTGAATGTGTGTTTTTATAAATGTCAGAACCCCTAAGGGTTTGACTGCTATCCACTGGTGATATACAGTTACATATACAGATCATTTTGCCACACATCTCTGTCACTACCAAATATGAGCCTAACACATAATAAATGACCATAGATAGCAGGGTGCAGTGTGTGCCTCACTGGGTTGGAACTCTGGCTGAAATTGGAAGCTCACTGGTTCCACAGGCAGCAGTCTGATTACACTTGAATGAGACCCTTCTTTTTATTGTATGTTGATCTGGATAAAAGTGTCCGCTAAATATTAGAACTATAACTGTAATAAACAGCAATATAGAACTGGCTATGCAAAAATACTCACTTCTGATCACAGAACTGCTCTCTCTTCTCCATGCCGACCCCATTTTTCTCACACTGCTGGAAACCTGCGTGCAGTATGCGCTGATAGCGGGGAGGACCAGCTTTTCCATCCCAAAAACACCGCAGGCTGGATTTACAAAGTGACGGTGCTGAAAGAAGGGGAGCGGCTCGCTTTAATGAGGTTTAGTGATAGAGCCCCACTCAGTCGAGCCGGAGAGAGGAGATGTCAGATTAGCAGACTGTCACTGTCATTTTGTGGGTATTATCAGCTTTTCAGATTCAAAACATCAAAACTTTACTTTTGATGTGCTTTAAGTGTAGTGCTGGCACTACATTTCACAGGCAGTAATGAAAAATTCTTTCTGGCACAGAAAAGCACATTTTTAAGCATTGTAGCTATGCACAGATGCAACCTTGTAAACAGTTTTCCCCTTAAGGGATGCTTAATTGGTCCAGTTAGATATTCAGCAGCATAAAAGATATAAAATGATTAATCACTGTTACTATGTGGTGCTGTTTTTCTGGGCTCTTTATTCCTTTTGTCACGGGTGGCAATACCTTGAACCTTTGTGTGAGATTATCAAAACCACCCTGCAAAATACCAGCATTTTAATGTCACCAGAATCATTTATGAGCACAGAAAATTACTTGTTTTTTCTCTATAATGCTTAATTTAAAAATTCTCCTTTTTGTTCATGACTGTCACGCAACAGAACACTGGGGGAAACACTGGGTTTTATTTGACTCAGGGAGAACACAGGCAAAATCTGCATGCAGGTCAGGGTCACGGAGCTTGAGGTCAGAGAAGCCGGAGAGGTCAGTCCAATTTGAACAGGCAAGAACGGGAACACGGCAGGCAGGCGGGGTCAGGGTTAGACGAAGGACAGCGAGAGATGGCTCAGTAAGTCGTCTCATGGATCAACGATACCTCGCACTGAGCGCGAGTCGGGGGGTACATTGATGAGGCAGGGTATGCAGAGGGGACACAGGGGAAGGACCTAAGCACCCAGATGCCCCCCATTGCGGCTCCCCAGGCAGCAGCCAGCCTAGTGGATTAGGGGAGCGTGATGTCAAAGATGCTCCGGTGAGGAGATGAGATGAGCCGTGGTCAGGGCCCTGACACTCACCTGAGAGAGGCCGCTCCTAATCCCCGCCTTGACAAGCTGGATAAGCAGCAGCTGCCTGCATTTCTGGGTCGATTCTGGCATCTGTCCGTGGTACTGAAAGAGAGCTCTGTGACGCTCCGTGTGCCGGCAGCCCAAGCTTCTCTCCATGGTGCTGAACCGCAGAGCAACTGGGGAGATTGTGAGAGGACAGGGATTGGCCACCACACTCCTGCCAGCTTGTGTGAAATAAGAGCAGTTTATGTGATGCATTTCATTTACGGTCTTTTTATGATGCTCTGTCTATTATTTCCCATCGTTGTAACGCTGAGACGTTTAGACTCTAAAAATAATGTGCATTAGAAAGAGATTTACGTTAGTAGCCTTATGTCATGGACAATGTACGGGGCCTTGGTATTATGATCATTCTGAAATAGGCCTAAAAGATGCTTTTTTTTTTTTTTTTTTTTTAAAGCATTTTAACGTGTGTGTGTGTGTGTGTGTGTGTGTGTGTGTGTGTGCGTCTGTGTTTGTGCGTCTTTGGGAGTTATGTATGTATTACATTGTGGGTGTAAAAATCCTTGACTATAATCCATGACTGTAATCAAAAAAAAAATGTCAAACATCTTGTATTTTGATGGAAACCAATGTAAAGGTTAAAGCAAGCCTTAGCATCAGAGCACAGGGTCAGCGAATTATTCCCTGCACTGCTGGAGCAGTTTTTGGGGTTAAGGGCCTTGCTAAATGGCCGACAGTGAAATGATCAATCAGCCAGATGTAGGACTTGAACTGGCCATCTTCTGATTACAGTGACAACCCACATGCTGACCCACAGAGCGAAACCAGCTGTGTGTGTGTGTGTGTGTGTGTGTGTGTGTGTGTGTGTGTGTGTTGGCTCATTTATAATATGTAATCCTATGATATTTTTAATCACATTTATTCCAATTGAAAAAGTGAATTGCTAAAACTCACTTAGTCCATTTTTATTATTTGGAGATAAGGCCACCAATGGCATAAAGTCAAGCCATCTGAAAGCAGGACTGCTGATCCTATTGTGCCAAGAGTTACGGGCTCATATTCAAAAGCACGGGCTCTTACATAGTGCTAACTCTGCAGCGCTTCTAGCCCAGTTAATGTCAGCAGCTTGGTGAAAATGACCCAGCCTCCCATTCCACCAGTATACATGAGAGTTACAGTGTCAGTCAAACATCTGTACACACCTGCTGTTAATGTATTTGTCTGTATTTTAGCTATGCTAGTCACCTTATAGTAAAAGGCCATGAAGCAATGAAGTAATACATATCAGAAACTGCAATTACCAAGATAAGTGTTCAGCATCTCCAAAATGTTCTGAAACTGCAGACTCTTAGCATTCTTTAAACCAGCTTCCAGGTAGTCACCTGGAATGCTTCTCCATCAGTCCTGAAGGAGTTTCCACACGTTCTGGGCACTAGTCGGCTACCTTGCTCTTACTTTTCAATTCAACTCATCCCAAAGCAGCTCTATAGGGTTTTATGTGGGGGGTTGTGGGGAAATTATTCAAATGAAGCTTTCATAGTTGTCTAACTAGTTATTTTTTACTCTTTTTATTGTGTTTTTTTCTTTGTTTTAAATGAGTCACCTGAATGTTTTTCTCAAATATAAGGAAATCAAACCTGCGTAATGAATACACCAGCTTGTGCACTCTGATACATGCAAAGTAAAACAAAACAGTTGAAAATAGCTGAAAACAAGCAAACAAAGACATATTAGCAATTAATTAAATATTCCACAGTTATTATCACAGCAGATGGACACGTGTAAGTATCCCATTGTAATTAGTTAAAATGAAAGCCATTTCGCAGAAATGAGATCTGCCTTCATGCATCAGGTCCTACTCAACATAATAGCGTATTACACTTTCTGCAGAAGACATCAGACGCTACTCCAGGAGATAAGTGCAACAAAGTACACATGGAGTGCAGCGTGAGCTTGGGGCTAGTTACTGCAGATTACCGCAAATTGCTGCAAATGGGTGAAAATGAGTATAAAAACACAGGCATCCTGTACGGAAGTAACAATGCATGGAGTCCATGCAGGAGTCTCTAATGACTGGGTGGAAGAGAGAGTGTGGGAGATCGGAGATTACTCTAGGGTTTGCTTTTTGGAAGGAAGACAATTCAGGGATGTAAAAACTGTTCAAACACCCATAAGGTCTAGACCTGTAGAATTCTCCGAAAGTGACCAGTTGGGACAGGGTGTAACCTGGGAGACTGTGACAGTGACTCTCAGCAGCAGGCATCCATGCACTGATGTTGTGCATGTCCTCAAAGGGGGTGAAGCTCCATGCAGTGACCTGAAGGAGTGCCATCCACAGTAACTGCTGACTTTCTCTAAGCCTTTGTTTCTGCTTTTTCTTTTTTCACTTCCGGGTAACTGAGCATACCTACACCCAGGGTCGCAGCTAGAAATTCTTTGACGTCACGCAAATCCCTTGACAAATGTTGCCATGCCCCCCCTCCCCCCATCACATCATATAATTTTACATATTCAAGGGCCTCTGTAACGTGCTGAGCCCCCTGATTCTGCCAGGGTGTCCATGCCCCTTGTGTGCTCCCACCCACACCACTCAGCCCCACCCAACTATCACAAAAATTTTTTACGTCATCGAGCGTGTCCTGCAGCGTAGCCTCTGATTGGGCCGACCAGCGTTGCACCTCCCTCGTGACTGGAGCTTCATGACCAAAGCTATGTTGATATTCCAGTACGAGGAAAATGGCGTTGTGGTCTGATTTCCCAAACGTTGGATGTGAGACAGCTTTGTAGCCCTGCTTGTACGGTGTGTAGCAGCGATCAAGAATTTTAATTCCCCTTGTCGGACATGTAACGTGTGGATAAAAGTTCAGCATTACCTGTCTGAGATTGGCTTTATTAAAGTCCCCTGCCACAATGAGCACAACATCCAGGTCTTTGTTTTGAAATGCACTCAGCACATCATGCAGTTCAGAAAAAGCCACACCAGTGTCTGCGTGAGGAGGGGTGTAAACCGGCGTGGCAATGACCAAGGTGAACTCGCGAGGCAGGTAGAAACGACGGCACTTTATTCTCAGGTATTCCAAATGAGGCGAGCAGCAGCTGCAGAGAGTAGAAACACTCCTGGCGTCGCACCACTTGCGGTTGAGCATGAAAGACTCTCCTCCACTTTTAGCTTTGTTAGACTCTGCTGTTCTGTCCATGCGGAACACAGAGAAAGCATCCAACGGGGTTACGGCTTGGTCCAGCACGGTGGGGGTCAACCATGTTTCACAGAAGCACAAAATGTTACAATCCCTCACCTCTCACTGGAAAGTAGGAAAGTAACTCTGGCACTTAGGGAGTGTTTCTACTCTCTGCAGCTGCTGCTCGCCGCATTTGGAGTAGTATAAAGGCAGCAACATATGGAATTATGCACTGAATAAAAATCTATAATAACTATATATATATATATATATATATATACACACAAACACACACATATATATATAATTTGTAGGCGGCTTGAAGTGTCCAAACTTTTGACTAGCAGTGTGAGTCCGGGAACACATGAGAATGCATGAGGCCCATTTTCCAGTGTAGGCTAAATAAGAATGCCTATGCTATTTTAATAGCATTCACTGTGTTTACAGGCTAAACACAGCTATTAGCGTGAAGGCTTTTAAAGAGTCGCAGTGTCACGGTTACCGAGAAAACACTGGCAGTCTGCATACTCGTGCAGCATACTTATGCCATAACAAGTAAATAATTGCATTTTAGAGGGTCACAGGAAGCTAGCTGTTCAGTCTAAATCTTCTGGCAGGAGAGGCCATGATCTTAATCCCTTCGCTACAACGAATCTGATCTCCAGTGAAACACCGACATATATAATGCATGAAGTATAAAATACTAAAAACGATAATTTCCTTTGGGCAAAAATGTATCTAAGCAACTTATGTTATGTACGTTGACAAACAATTATTGCATGCATTACTGAATAGAGACATTAAAATGCTGTGTTCTAAAGACTTTATGAAAGTTACTCATGCTAGTGGGAGAGCATAACTATAATAGCAAATATAATACATAATAAAATCCTTGTGTCTGACCCTATAGTTGCATGAATTTCCATGTGGCCTGTGTGTTCCTTTCGTGCAATAGTACTGCTGTTTTTAGAATACAGTCGTTTACTAAACACATTAAAGGGTTTTCCTGTTTGTATTCATGAAGAAACTTTTTAACCCCAGTTGCACTTGTTCCAAATAACACGGTAATTGTTTCAGTTCCCTTTTGAGTATGATCTAAATTTAAAGAATGAATTTATGTATGCCTTAACAAAATGTACCTAAGCTACTAAAGCACGGGTCTCAAACTCCAGTCCTGGAGGGCCGGAGCCCTGTATAGCTTAGTTCTGTCCCCCTTCCACCACAAATAATTCAGCTCAAGAGCTGTATGGTAATTAGCACAAGGAGTTGAATCAGGTGTGTTAAACAAGGGTGAACCGAAAACTGTGTAGGGCTGCGGCCCCCCAGGACTGTAGTTTTAGACCCCTGTACTAAAGGTTTGAAGTAAAATTTTTAAATACTATCACAATGAAAAAATATATACTAATGAGTCTTTCTTTCATAATAACACTTAAATGGGTAAAATGTCATTATCTAAGAGAATATCAGTTAGGAAATTCTTTGTCTCACGCCATGGGTCAGCTGGGTAACTAGCAGTGATGGGCACAGCTAACAGAAAAATTCTCTTCGATAACCACTAATCCGCTAACTTCAAAGTTTCAATAAGGCTAATTATTAAAATTCAATAAGGCTAAACCAATAACACACTAAAACGCAGCGAAAGCTAATGATACAAAAGAAAGCCATAAGGATTGTTAAAGGGGCTGATTACTATGAACCAACAAATAAAATATTTATTAATTTACATGCTTTAAAATTTGTTGATTTAGTTGATTTATATACAGTACAGATAATGTATAAAGTTTATAATAATCTACTTCCAAATCGTATTCAGAGGCTGTTCAAAATA
>JAODLC010000002.1:4873609-4884259 GCA_026781145.1 Hippopotamyrus pictus
ATTATTATTATTATTATTATTATTATTATTATTATTATTATTATTATTGTTGTTGTTGTTGTTGTTGTTGTTGTTTTTGTTGTTATTTACATATGTGGGCTAAAATATGTGTGGAACAGGGCTAACACAATCGTAAGCACATTTTCTTTACTCACTGTTAATGCGAGTCGCTTCAGTTGGCGAAAAGTTAACAACAGAAAAAAAAACAATGAAGCTTGTGGAAGCAAGACAGTCTAAACAAGAAATCAGAGTGAGTTACATGTTTGTAAAAACTGTGAAATGAAATTGCAAAGCATTTATTAAACAACTTTGGTTTTCCAAATTGACGTTAACTTTTTAATGATGGCAGTCTAGTGTAGGTAATACTTGGAGAACATTAAAGTCAAATGCATCTGGTCCCCCTAACAGAACAACTGGCCCCTGTCTAACCCCCCACCCCAGTTGAAATAGTATATAATCTCCACTGCTACCGGCAGCAGCAATGGAACAGATATACCATATCATAAAGTTTCCAGTATCTGCGTGTCTGTCATTTATCCCCACTAGAGGGCAATAAGTGACTGGCTAAATCTAGGCTTCTGTTCATCAACTAGAAATCTGAAGCCAAAACCAGTCAATTTTCATAGTAATGATATGTAGAATCAATATATTGTCTTCCATCAATTCAGCTACCAAATATCAATCTTAAGCTAAATAGTATCTTTAATGGTGTTTGAGTAATTATTATTTTATAGCTGTAAGGTGTTCTGCGCAAAAAATGTACCAGGATGAAAGGAAGAAAATCTCCACAGAAAATCAAAAAAAATAAACTGAGTTCGTAAACCTTTGCTACGCACTACATATTCTTCTTAGAGGAGGAGATCATCTGTTCGCCTTATATGTTTTTTAAAGGACAAGATGTTCTTTCCAAGCAAAACAGGACAGGCAGATCAGAGCAAGGTAAACAGGTGCTGCACTCTAGCAGGAGGGGATCCCAGTCCTCTTACCAAACCCAGCACGGTTTGCAAAGAGGAAAGAGAGGCTTGACGCTAGTGTGATGCTGCAGTGACTCGACGACTGGCATAGCAGTGAGTGTTTGCTGTAGCAGAATAAAGACTCTGCATTGCAAGAGTGTAGGTGAGACAGTGAACCAACATTACTCCACCTCAAGGAAAGCACCAGCTGAGCACAGAGAAGTGTGGCAATATAACTGGAAGGACAGTGCAAAAAACAGGCTGTTTATTGTCCAGATTATTGTTTTGTTTCATTAATATAACATTTATAGTAATGAAGATCGGGTCTGAACTCACATGACTTGCATTTACTTTTATTGGTGGAGCTCTAAAAAACAGGATGCAAGCCATCAGGGTGCGGATTCTATGAGTACCTTGCATTATCTACAAACCTATGGTATCAATCGTCTGTGAAGGCAGATCACAGTGTTGTGTTTCATTTTCATTAATATTATGATTGGCTTTTAGCAGAGGTGCGTTCGCTTTTGAGGTCATTTTGGTGCAGATTGAGAGAGATATTGCCTGTGACTGGGAGACAGGGGGATTTCTTGGTCACCAGCTGTACTAGTCAGCTGAGGGAAAACAGGAGAACTGGCACCAGCATGTGGACACAGGAGAGAAGTCCTCGAATAAGTTGGGGCGTGAAACTTGAACCACGTAGATGTAACGTGCAAGGGGTCCCCAGTGCACAGGGATGCAACGTGCATGGTGTCCACAGTGCACAGGGATGCAACGTGCATGGGGTCAAAAGTGCACCGGGATGCAATGTGCATGGGGTCCACAGTGCACCGGGATGCAATGTGTATGGGGTCCAGAGTGCACCGGGATGCAATGTGCATGGGGTCCCCAGGGCGCAGGGATGCAACGTGCATGGGGTCCCCAGTGCGCAGGGATGCAATGTGCATGGGGTCCACAGTGCGCAAGGATGCAATGTGCATGGGGTCCACAGTGCGCTAGGATGCAACGTGCATGGGGTCCACAGTGCGCAGGTATGTAATGTGCATGGGGTCCCCAGTGCAAGGGCTCCCCAATGCATGGGGTGCCCAGTGTGCAGAGTGTTCAGTGCATGGGGTTCCCAGTCAGCGGGGTCCCCAGTGCAGTCTCTGTAGATTTTCACACTGAACTGTGGAGCTCTTTGCTCAGCACAGCACTGTGGCAGCCTTTTAGCATCACCTCTGCCTTTAAGAACCATCACTCCAGACAGCTGTGACCGTCAGCGAGTGAGGACTGCCTGTAAATGAGTCTTTCAGTGACATTGATGTTGTTGCTACTTTGCTGGATCCCAGTTTCCCATCACCTCCTCACTTACTTGCTGCTCTCCTTCACCCCAGTTAGCGGTTTGAAGAACTCCCCTGTGTGAGCTGAGATGACCTCCTTCTGCCTGACAGAAAGAACTAGTTGAACTATAGTCTTGAGGGATTGTCTGGCTATAAAGGTCACAGAAGCACTTTTAATGAAGCTTCTGCCAATTTCACCAATAACAAGTAGTAACGAGTAACAAGTAACAGAAAAGTTTCAAATTCAGATACAATAAGATGAATTCGGACAGGCCAGCTGCAGGATGTGCAGCCTAATTTTTATTCTTTCACTGTTCAGCTACAGAAATGGCACCTTTGTAAGCTATTCTTTGCGTCACTGAAATTATACAATCCTTCACAAGGACACTACATCACACAGAACCATCGCTCAGAATGTGCCGCTAAGATGAATGCCCTTCAGGAAACACATTTGACGAATTACAATGACATTTTTTTAAATCATTTCTTTAATGATTATAAGCACAAGATGCCACTAGTTTAAGCCATAGCTTATGAGAGTGATGGGAGAGAGCAGCTAAATATGACCACATGTCAGTAGTTTCTAGTGGAGTTTAGATCAGCTAAGCATTCACACAGCACTGCAGTATTCTGCAAATGACAGTAAGCAAGTTGCAGCGCTGAGCGTCTTGAGCTAAAGTGCCAAGTCAGGCTCATGCAGCATTCTGGCGTTGCTGAAGATGCTGCAAATGATTGAAGACCTCATATAGAGGAGACAGTCCAGGTGCAGGGGTGTATACAGGGGGCGTGGCCTCACTGGCACTCACCCCAGGTGAAAGCTGACTGGCCCCTCCGTAATCACTCATCAGTTCAAAACATATCATTGGCAAATGGCAAGACTGCTCCTCTCTATGAATTATATCCACTCTTATGCCCCCACCTCAAAAATACTAGAATCACCCCTACCCATGCAAAATAAACTAGTTTATTTTACAGTTGGTCTGTCATGATCTCAGCCAGTATTGCTGTCAAAACTAGATATTTCATTGGTGGGCTTGTTTGTGACAACTAACCACCAGAATCACTGTTGGGTGAATGATTGGGTGTAACTGCTACTGTCTTCCTCTAATTGTGTCGCAAGCTTCGTTCTGTGTAGCTCACTGGGTAAGGATGCTGTAGTTGTGATCATGTGGTTACCGGTGCAAGTCCCTCGGTCAGCTGAGTGGTTTCACCTTTGAGTCCCTGAGCAAGGCTGTTAACCCCCAGCAGCTCCAGAGATTGTCTGAGCCTACTGTCTCAGAAATGTATGTCCCTTTGGGTAAAAGTGCCTGCTAAATCAATGTAATGTAGAATACTGCATCTTCAGACACCTGTAACGAGCAAATGTTTCCGTGACTCCAAACCTATTCCCAATTACTTTTGTTTCCGCTGTATTCTAATGCCATTGCCTAAATTTGTGGTGACCCAGATGAGTCGACATCCTCTGTATTTCAACGGGCAGTAAGGCATGAGAGAGACATTCTCAACCATTTGCCGAGCATCGCAACTTCAGCTAAACCCTGATCCTGATGCATGAGGAGCACGTGAACATCTCAGCAAATGGTAGAAGATGTTTCTCTTTCCATGGTGTTTAACTATATTTCTTATACCTACACTGATCTTTGAAAGGTAATGTAAAAAAAATCCTTGCCTGGGGATAGAGTCAGTCTTCGGACTGAAATTAGAATGGAAACAACAGCGGGTGCAGGGCCTACAAGGCAAAGCCTCAAATTCTAACACATTCACATAAGACAATCTGAGATATCTAGCACAATCCAATGCTGCAAGGTTAACATCCCACTGGGGATGAACTGATGGAAGCGTGACCAGGCATGAAAAAAATCTAAATTAGTGATTATTATACAGACTGAGAAAAGGGAACTATCATATACAAAAGATATGAAATACATCACTCTAATGAGTTTATACCATATGGTCTGTATTGATAATTATAATAAAATAATAATTATTATTATAACCTAATATTTTCAGGAATTTTTTCAAGCATTTTCCTTTTAACTTCATCCCGTTCATTGTGCTGTATGTTTCCTGCAACGTGCGGCTCAGTGGGTTAGGTCACCGTTCCTGTGACTGGAAGGTTGTCCTGGTTCAGATCCCAAGGTCGGCAGAGTAATTTCACCGTTGGGCCCTTGAGCAAGGCCCTTAACGGCCAATTGCTCCTGGGATTGTCTGACCCTGCTTCTGAAAAATGTATGTCGCTTGCGATAAAAGTCTCTGCCAGACAAATAAAATGTAAATGTTATGGATGGACGTTCCTTTATATGTATCTTCAAATGCAACCATATTCATATTGGTGACAGTTGCTCTCTCGAGTTTGTATCATATTTCTAAAGGTCAGTGGAAGAGGAACAGAACAATTTGTGTGAAAAGCCTTCACCCCAACAGTGTCAATGAAGTCAGCGGAAACACAGCCAGATTCTATATTTCTCTCTGTCAAAAGACACCATAAAGAATACTGCTGATAAATGCTTTTATTTGTTCTTCTGGAACATTGTCAATTGGGACAGGTTTGGTCTTGTTACCGGCTGATAAGCCTCAGTCCCTGAGTTGATTTAACTCTGATTTGGAGTTGAGAGGATGGCCTTGATTCTGAATGTAAAACTTTATCAGATGGAAACAGCGGTGTCTTCCAGGAGGAGCTAACAGGCTCCAGACTGCCTCTCACATACTTAATGGTTCATTTGCGGGGGAAAAACAAACACCTGTCAATCCCACCAAACATCTGATGCTGAGGGAGAACGAATCTCCACGGATGCAACAGAAAACAAAGGACCAGCACCAAAGCGCGTCATATTCTTTTACAAGGCACAGAGGTACCAGGCACGCTCAGTTTAGCCTGTCTTATATAATCACATCAGAGGAGGCTGTAGATGGACCATCAGAAACCTGCTGCAGGGTGAATGAAAACAGCAATGAGTTTGGATACACGATCATCTTTCAGAACCGCCTCTTGGTCTGAATTGCCGACATAGCAGTTCCAGGTCCCTGAGCCAGATGAGACTAAGCATCCCACACATACTGATGGGGTACAAGCAGTTTTGTCTATGAACTGGTTTAGACTAAATATTAAGAAGATTAATAGCTAATAACAAAAGCAATAAGGATCCAGCACCTTTGAAGCTGGATTTCTTACTTAGCTGGATAACTTGTCGGATTTAAGGTAATTTGGGCTAAAAGGACTTAATCCTCATTCACTTACATTTATAACGGACTATCTTAAACCTGGCAAGTTATCCCGCTAAGCAAGAAATCCTGCTTTGTGAAACAGGCCCCAGATGCTTGGCACTCTAATAATAACAATAATAATAAGAAGAAGAAGAAGAAAAAGAAGGGGAAGATTGTAGGCCACGGGCTGAATAAGGCAAGCTTGCAAAGCAGGGTACATTTTGTACAAAAGTGTATAATGCAAATTATAGATTGTCAGTTCCCCCTTCACAGCTGCCAAACAGACCCCTTTTAATCCAGTGAGAGAATGTGCAGAACTCACAGGCTGAACTGCAAACTTGACAAAATCACCACATCGTGTTGTTTCATATTAACGAGTTGCCCTGAATTACATCGCTTCATATTTCAAGGATATTGTTTGCGATTTATGCGGTCACAGCTGCACAATGCATTCTGGAGGTTCTCTCCGGATCCGCAAAAATGGAATATTCCACGTTTATCACTGGGAAAGCTGGGGATTAAAGTGTCTAAATATTCTTTCAGAGGTACATTTCAAGAATAGCTCCACTCCTTCCTCACAAAATAAACTCCCTGGAATGTTTGTGATTGTTATGCAATTTAACGAGATCTCTGGAGTGTCAGAGAGAATGAAGTGGAGCTTATTTTCAGTTAGATTTGCAGACTTTTGTGCAGATTTCCTGCTGGTCAAAGAACATTATCTATTAACCATAAATTTTTCATTTTAGGACATTGACAATGAGCCGTGCTCCTAAGGGAAATCGAACAGTATATTTTCATAATAAGCATTACTGTAATATTTATTATTAATATATATTATACATAATGTATGTGTGTAAATATGTGTGTGTGTGTGTGTGTGTGTGTGTGTGTGTGCGTGCATGTGTGTGTTATACGTGTTATATGACTGGATGATTATAATGGTTGTTGTTATACAATGTTGGTTATTAATGTATATTACAAATGTTAAGGTGTATGTAATGTTAAGGTATACTTACATGCTACTGATGAATGTTCTATGAATGCATTATGAAGGTGCAGTTAATGTAAAGCGTTACCAAAATATTAATAATATACCACCCAGTTGTTTATCTCTTACAGTTTCAACAAGGAACAATATGTAAAACTTTGAAATTTGGCAACGGCCATATTCAGTATTGAATTTCCCAGATGATTGTGCAACACGAACGGTAAAAAACAGTCTCCCTTTGGACCGTGAAAGCAAGATTCATTGCACACTATAATCAATCTACTTCTAGCCTCCTGTGATGTAATTATGTAAGACAGACTAAACTGAAAGCGCCTGGTACTTCGGTGTCCGTATAAGAAAATGCTGCCATTGGGAGATCTCTTTATTAGTATTATGCATTTATTTTTTCAATAACTCAGAACAGTTTTGTGTGTGTGTGTGTAAGTGCACTGGTAGCACTATCCTAGTCTCTGTTTGTCTCTATTCCAGACAATCATAGTCAGAGATGATTATAATTACATGCTAGTCTCTACTTCTAGTTTCCAGTCGCTAAAATAGATGTTATTCATCAGCCCACTCAGAAAGCACTCAGGTGGGACTTGACACAAATGAGTCAAACCATCAGACACAATTATTCTCCAATAACAGACAAATATTGACTTCTAATTCTATTGCATGTTTAGAGAGTGACAAAAGGGCAATTTTGGTATGAAAATTAAATGCCACACGTCCCTATAATTTTAAATGCTCCAACTAACAAGTGAAGGAATATATTTTAAAGACTATCTTGGTCCAAAACCAAATCTGAAAAATCCTTTGAAAACCCAGGATGCGGGAAATGATTTTTCAGGTCAGAATAATGTTCTGCCGTGTGTTCGCTTGCCAGTGTTAAATCAATACAAAGCAGCAGCGAAGCAGAGAGCAGTGACTCCTTGACTGCGTATTGAACATACAGAAACTCCTTCACCGCCTGCCGCAGCCAGGGTCCCAGACCTGTTTATGTGACGAGTGGCTGCTCCACTGAGCTTCAGAGCCAAACATCCTGCATTGTGAATCTGAATCAGACCCGCTGTCGTGTCCCATTAATCCAAAGACATGGAAATATGGAGGACAGCGACCAGCCAGCCAAGAATCACCAAGCGATCCATAGTCCCCCAGCTGGCCCCTTCATAAATGTGACACTCGAGTTGAAAGATAAGGGCAACCAAAATAATAACATGATATAGATCGAAGAACTGGCATGCAGGGTCAAAAACATCCACAGCCATAAGTTCAAAATCTGCCAATACAACAGGTCACATGTATAAACTTTTTTGCTTAGAGAGGCATATCATGTAAATGCTGGAACATCGTTGAAACACTGTGCAGTTTGTGTAAGCTTGCCAGTATCGCATCGATGCAAAAATATCGATTTAAAGCACCTTGCCAAAAACGTTCCGGTCTTTTAAAAATATTTTATTTTACCCTTATCCCTTCCATTGCAGTTATATAAGAGCACCTCTGGAAAGTTGTAATACATGCATCCATGCTAGAGATGTGTCAGCATTTTTGAATACTCAAGAATGTGTATATAAAATAATAATAATAATAATAATAATAATAATAATAATAATAATAATAATAATAATAATAAACTCTTAAAACTGAATACTAAATGAGCTATTTTGAATATTTATTTAGCAGCAATGTGATTAGTTGTCATTTGTAGTTTTCTTTTTCTGAAGTTTGCTGCAACAAGTAAAATCTAATTTTCTATGAAAATTTCTATGATTCCATTTCTGTACCTTGAATTAGACTAAAGGGTACATTTACCTACAGTACAGGTAGGGTACATTTACCTACAGGTAGGGTACAGTTGGCAGGCATATTAGGGTATAGCCCCAGAGATTAGTATTTGCATCTTCAAAAGTACAAATTGGTATTTTTTTTCTGACAACGTGGGGGTTGAGGTGAGCATGGGGTTTGTTGAATATTATGCAAATACTGACTAACGAAATTCAACCAGTAATTCTGCCCGAAATGCCCATTTCTGAACCATGCATCGAAGCCTTCCCTCCATCTTCCAGGTTAGGGTGGCCTAATGGTTAGGGAAGTGCACTTGTAATAAAAAGATCGCTGGTTCAAATTGCTGACTAGCAAAGTACCACGGAGATACCCTGAGCTACCTCCTATCTCACATGAGTTAAATGCAGAGGACAGATTTTGTTGTTGTGCACTGTGTGCCATGGTGTGTCAATAATGACAACTAATCACTTCACTTCAATTGCTCTATAAATCTAGGGTGGGGTTCGGATATATCTCAGGTAACATAAGTTACAGAAACACCTTGGATGCAATAAGTTCTACAACATAATCATTATCAATCTGGAGCTAGTCGAGCACTATCTTTACAGTACTTCATGTTTTTCCCTCTTTTCCATGCTGAGTATGCTGTCTGTCCTTAACAGACAGTTGGAAGCTTGCCTCTCATCTGCATTAGGCCGTCACGCGTGTGCGTGAGGGTGTCTGTGTTTACACATGTGCATGCGAGACGGTGCTCACTGCCAGCCCGGATGGCAGCTGTGGGTGTTGGCAGAGGGGCCCCGCTGGGCGCGGAAGGGTAAAGAACGCTGCCTCGGTGGGAGGAGGCGCTGCTGGAGGAGCGGGGGAGAGTATTTAATGAATGCCAACGGAAGGACCCGGGGGTGTGCCCTTCTGATGAAAGCACCATGTGACCCGGGCCGCAGCCACAGCCTGTGCTGGGAGCTGAATTATTGATGCAGCCCTGTGGCCAAGCGTGCGGGGGCAGATGCACTGGGAGAGGTCGGGAACAATGACAGGTGATCGTCATACAGGGCCCCCCCTACAGGCCTGCGTGGGAGATGCGGATAAACAAACCCAGGTGAGTACACACACTCACACACACTCACACACGCTCACTGGAAACCTGCAGAACATCTCATTTCCCTCATGGTGGCAAACGAAAGAACCAGACCTCATGGAAGACGGAGATGAACTTTCACCAGAATACGACCATCTTACCCCCCCCACCGTCACTTTCCACCAGTGACTCAAAGGGTCCTAAATCAGGTTGACAGGGTATTTTTTTTTAAATGTTCCACTGTCATTGTATCACAGCTGTGTGTCTCATACAGTAAACAGATGCCTGTTACCGGACGTGGAGGAGGCCAAAGCCGACAAGCTGCTGGCTGTAAATCTCAACTCACGTATAAACGTAGATGTACATACACTCTATTCCATCACCCAACAATTACATTTGCTGAATAAAGTACATAACTTATTAACAAACTGTAACCAAAAAAAGATTGCTATAGGTTTTCTGCTGTTTTTTTTCTTTTGTTGATGTGAGATTCTCAAAATTTAACTAATTAAACTTTGAAAAACATACCAAGCTGCCATTGACTCAAGCTGATTATATTTGTGTGACTGAGGTTTTTGAGGTGATTACTGTATGCGTCACGGAAATCTGCTTTAAGGGAAAGGGCTTTCACTTATGTTCTTTCCATGGTAACACTTTGTTAAAGGCAATAACGACCTAAAGGGCAAATTAAAATTGATAACCTCTGCCCTTGCGCAATAATTGGCTTCTGTGTGGGCCAACCTTGTAAACAGGATGAATTGTGAACTGAAGCAATATCTTGCCATAATTCCATCTCATTTACTGTATCATTTGAAAATTATATAGCATTACCTAAATACATAAATGTTTTTTACTGAGGTGTACCAGATATACAATAACATTATAATAATGTAAATAGTCAAATACTGAACAGAGAAAATGTAACTCTTATTCAAGCAAATGAATAAATGTCCTTGTTCTGTTAACCAAATCGTACAAGACTGTCTGTGATTGTGTTCAAAGACCATCATGTGTGGCCTGTGCTTGTTATGTAGCATCTGCAAACGCCCCCCCGTGTGACACAGCAGAGGGGCAGAGCGTAGCCAGAAAGTGGTTTGCAGCATTTTCAGGAAGACAGCCTCTGACCCCCCTTGCTGGGACAAAGAAGCCATGCAGTCACGTGACCCTCCTCTTGGTAGGGGACACAGGGTGCCAAATTCGACCATCTGGGCCGCCGTTAGCCCCTTCAGCACTAGAGGCTGATGATTGTTGGTAAGGGCGTTTGAAAGAACTTAATGAGCAGGAGCACCCCCCCCCCACACACCCCCATCCCAAGGCCCCCAACTCCCA
>JAODLC010000002.1:4884359-4899546 GCA_026781145.1 Hippopotamyrus pictus
CCCAACTCCCACCCAACCCCCCACAGCTGCCCTCCACATCTATGAGCAAAAACTAGCATAAGTAGTTATGAATCAGCTCCTCTTGAATTCCTTTCAGGTCGAATCGATTCTCCCAAGGCTTAGCTATTGATAGCTGTGATTAAAATGCAAAAGCCAAAATAAGACGCCCTTAGATTGCGTATCGTTCCCCTCTTCTCTCTACACTGCCGCTGCTCTTTTTCTTGGCTCCTGGTTCTCTCCCTCTTCATCCCTCTGTTTATGGGTTGCTGTAAAAGTTTATTACCTAGAACCCCCAAGGGAGGAGCGGCGAGAGGAAGCTAATAGGCTGTTTCTTTGGCGCTGCTCAAAACATGATCCTGCGAACAGAATGAAATTAAAGACAGTTTATGTTAAGAGTAATACTATTTTTTGTGCGTCTCAGACAGAAAACTGCCAAAATTGACTCCAAGTATTACGGAAATGTATGAAGTGATGATCATCTACCATCAAGTAGTAGAATTAGTGGAGTTGGGTCTCTGATGGATTCTTTGGCACAATGCAGCATAGTGCAGTGAGCTAGAAGTAAGGGATGCTATCGAGCTCCCCCCCTCCAGAAAATTTTCTTAAAATGTTTTTTTTTGTAACTGAGGCATTTCAGTGTGTGTGTGTGTGTGTGTGGCCTAGGTATGCATTACATTATAGGGGACAAATGTTCCAATTTAGTTGTATTTCTTATTTTTAAATAAGGTGGATCGGTTTATTTAATTGCATTTAATAGCTGTAGGAACTAGTCAGCTGCATCAGCAGCATGCTTCAAAAGCATATTTAAAAACTTTAAACCTTAGTAATTTTAATGAAAACGCTTTTTCAGTAAACACAGTAACTGCTTGAATAATGGCTCGATGTAGCACCAGTTTATGGAGAAAGTTATCTTTGTTGTGTAAACTAATGGTAGATAAGTCTGACATCTTGGTTTTGTTGAGGAAGGCCTGTGTAACCCAGGTAACTGTGTTTTATTATTAGGTCTAAAAAACCGCTAACTGGTTACTGTACTTTTCTTAAATCTTACAGCAATATTGGGATGATAAGCGAAACAACATAATGCTAAAGGAAGACACCCTGCTGCAAATGATGATATCATGAAAATCTGAAACAAAATCTGGTTAAATTAAAACGGAATGAAAGGTTGTCACCGGGACGGGCAGCCAGGGCCGCTGGCGGGATGCGCCGCGCGCAGTCTCTGATTCATGGCTCCAATTCTGCATCACTGTACTGAGATCTGTGATTTATCGGCATGATTCTATCTATCGATTGTCATCTTCTTTATCAGCTGTTACACAAATAGTAATGTCATCTGGAGGGAAGGCCCCTCTGCCGGCTTTTCCTGAGTCAGCCTTACGGACTTTATTAATCACCAACCTCCTCAGCAAAAAGAAGCACACACACGCACACGCGCACACACACACACATGCACGCTTACACACACACACACACACACACAGGCACACTCATGCACGCTCACACACACAGATGTGTGTATACTCACAGAGATGCATGCACACACACAAACACATACACAGACACATGCACACACAAACATGCACAATGTTGTAATCTATTTCAAAAGCCTGATTCCATACTCCGGTGTGTATCTTCAGTATCTACTGTAGGCACCCAATAACGCACCGTTTACAGTACTCTTTGTATCTGTGCTGCTCATCAGAAGGTTCAGCTTCCAGTTTTATGAACCTAAAACCTTAAGGCTGCAATACCAGTTAATAAACCAAGCACAAGAAAAACAAAATATTATAATACATGAATGATTTAATCACATACTAAGTGATATACTACATAGCAATTTTCTGTACAGGTTTTAGATATTGTGATGATAATATGTGTCTTTCTCAAACTCTCAGTTGGCTTATTTCCAGGAAGCTGATATTTTATGCAGCAATATTATACTTAACATACAGCATTTAACAATTCTATTTTTTCTCTCTTTGCTGTACTGTGTTGTGCTTCGAGATGCATTTTCCATTGCTGTTCCCTGTGCAGTCAGCGCCGTGGACCCCCCTAGAATAGATACCCAACGTCATACATTTGGGAAAGAGCACAGCATCGAACGCAATTACAGGTAGAGATAAGTCAGAGTGCAATAGGGAGAGAGAGATGAGTGGGGGGTGGGGTGGTGAACTCCATATGAATCAGAGTTTCAATCAACACAGTGTTCCTTAAATCACTCCATTTATACATGGAAAGCACACAGCTGTATACTTCACGCTGCTCCATTTAAAAGGTACAGGGCATGGCTTTATAGCATGACGATTTCTGGTCTGGCTGCTGTAAACACTCCACGTAGCTGTAGCACGCTGCCTTAAATGTAGCACAGACGCTTTTTGTATCTTCCTACTGATGCTTTTGTCTAGTCTTGAATGCAAACAGCGGACAGCCCATGCCTGTGAATCCATGTGAAACTCTGTTGATGTTGCTCGTTTCATTCTTACAGCTTCTCTTAATTTCAGCATGTCAGACCATGGTTAAAAAAACATGCTGCAGAGAATATAAAATAAGTAATGTGTGTGTGTGTGTGTGTGTATGTACTGCGATTTTAAGATATTCTGCTGTCATTCCCCTATGTGTATGAGCAGATACTGATAAATCAATTATAATCCAAAGCCGTCCTCTATCTCAGCAGCTCTTGGGCGGTGTTTGGATTCCGGTCCGCAGTGCAGATGCCCCTGATCAATTTCCCGCAGAACGCTGCCTGATTACAGCAGTCCATCTCCTCGACAGGCGCAGCGCCGCTGCCTTCATTACAGTCCCAGCCTTGACAGGTACCCGGTGAGACCTCCCCGCCTGGTGCCAGCCATTATTACGGACAATAAGAAACCATGAAACGTATCATGTTTGCGTTTAACCCCTTGTTTCCCCAGGCTGTCCTGCTGTAACTGAGAGCCTATGCTGAACCCTGGATGCAGGGACCCCGCTAGAGCTTTTGGGCCCCATGATAGCATATCATATTGGCCCCCCATCCCAGACCGTTCCAATTATGTACCAAATTTTTTAGGGCCCCTGTCACTCACGGACCCTTGAAATCACCCTAACTCCCCCATCCTCCCTTTATGGCGCTCCAGGCTGCAGGATTACATTGACAATTACTGTCATTGCCACAAGATCCAAGCCACAAGCCATCATTGTTTATTAGTTTGGTACCCCAAGTTCGCACAGAAGCAAATCATGTTTAAATTGTGTTAAAATGGACACAAGTACTTTTTTCAAAAGCAGTGTTTTACTGATTATGTTCACGCCAGATCCTCTGTTTCTTTATCAAATGTCCATTCTTCATCCAGCCTCTGGAATCCTACCCGAGGCAGAATACCATACGAGGCAGGAGGACGGCCCAGAAGGAATGCCAGTCTCTTGAAGTGCAGATACACCCTTTTGACGATTCGGAGACCACACTTCAACTAGCTGCATGTTTTTGGCCTGCAGAAGAAAACCAGAATGCCCTGCAGAAACTAACACAAACAGGCCAGATTTTGCTCTCATATGATTGCAGTGCACATGATGCAAGTACTGTGTATATGAAAAATGGATAACAGAAAATGAATTGATTATGTTAATACAGCCAAAAGCAGGGCAGAAAAGTTTGAGGGCTCAGGTACCAAGGGCATTATGAAGAGGTGGCTTGCGAGCCTTAGGAATGCTGCTCAGCACCTAGGGGCATACGACCCGCGATGTGAACTGTCTCATGCATATGCATACGCTGCATGCAGGGCCAGCATCACCTGACATTAAAACTTTGTCAATAAATATCAAGCTTTCCCATGCAGCCTTGTTTGAGAAAGAAATTAGTATTCCAAATATAGAGAACCACAGTTAAAGTCTTACAGCCTTTTCTTAAGTACTCAGCTCAAAAAACAAGGTTTGCAGTACTGTATTATCGCTGACAGTGGACACATTCACTTGTGAACTGAAGACAGGACTGGCTGACCATGTTTGTGCAGAGTTATGCAATGTGCCTCTTCAGATCTCAATCATCGCATGGAATCTGAGCAGCATCTCTGTCAAACAATAAGTTGGAGAACAAAATCCTGAATCCCTGGCACAGGCTTTTATTTCGGCACAGGCAGGGAGGTCCTGCCACCTTCGGTGGTGTCAGCTCTTTGTGGCGATGCGGGACGGGCATATATAACCTGCCTTTATATATTCATGCCCCGTTGCTACTGGGGATCTTTTCTGCCTGCTGCCATCAGGCACTGCAGTCTCTCCTCTCGACCTGCCCACCCTCACCCCCCAGCCTGAAAACACTGCTATAAAAACACCAGCCTTTAAAATATACTACAACATTCTGCATATCTATTTATAACTATATACACTCATCTATCTATCTATCTATCTATCTATCTATCTATCTATCTATCTATCTATCTATCTATCTATCTATTATATACAGTGCACCATCATGGTTTTCCCAAAATAGTGTGAGTGTAAAAAAACAATCAATAACCTGATCAATTATTTATTAATCATGTGTTGAACTGCAGGTGACTGGTAGCCACCTAAAAGCAGTAACTGCTGACCGTTTTGGCCAGTGGGCCGTGAGCAACAGCACTCATGAATCCTGTGTTACCGCAGTGACATTTCTGGAAGATACCAGGTACAATGTGCGTTACCAACAGAGCTCCTGACAGCTCTGACTCTCTTTAAGCCATTCTTCCTTCTCCATTGCCACCTTCCTTAAATCTTACAAAACACCCTGGGATGCCTGGATCTGGGACACGTCTAAGTCAGATGAGGTCCCTGGAATTGGAAAATAGGCGGGTTTTTCCACTCTGAAAAAAGCACCGCCTTAAACATATTGTTTTAAAGTGAACAGAAGCAGAAGGCCCTGACTTTACCCAGCCAGCTGTCTGTAAGTACTCTGTAAGAGTTGGCACTGCCTGTTGTAAACAGTGAATCACTTAAAGTGACACAAGCCAATTTTTTTTTTCTCTTTGAATTAAGATTAGCAATGGGTCATTTAGATTCTGGTTATTTTTATAAAGTATATGGATAATCTCATTCTCATTCTCATATCTCATTCAAGATATCTTAAACATGTTTTATTATAAGGTGTCAAAGGCTACTATATATTTTAAGCTTCCTTCTTATAGCCAAATATTAAAACATAAACAAGTTGTTGGCAACTCTGAGGCAGTAACATGTTCAAAACTAGAAAAGTGTAAGAAAAAGGTGTCTCTTTGTTATCACTCAGCTGGTGCATTTACCAGACAAACTTACATAACTAACGTTTTACTTTAAATAGCTGGTCCATTTTTACATACACAGTAAGTGGTTCTAGCTTAATGTCTCATTTAAGATACGTAAAAGAAACCCCCCTGCCATTTAATCCATGGTCTAAAAGGTATCACTTCACACAACACTGCAAGACCTAAGAAGACCAAGTTTTTAATTCTTTCCTCCGAGTACATTTTAATGCAATTATGGAAAACGTTTTTCATTTCCCCAAAGGTATGTTTTTAACAAGCATATTTGCAGTATTTGCAATCAGACAGACTGCCGGCTTAAATATGTCAGCAAATTAATTTTACCCAGTATGCAATATAACTTTGTGCTGAGCACTTCAAATCTATAACTCAAGATGCTGATTAAAATGTATTGTTGCATTTTCTGTCTTAAGGTGATTTTCAAATTAATAACCTAGATCATTACTCAGGACTCTTGCAGCTGTGTTTTTCTTAATTGCCATCCAATGCACTAGTGTACAGTACCTTTCTGTCAATATGGGAACATTTCCACATGTTTTCAGCTAACAGCCTTGCACTCGATTTGGTGCTGCAGCTACAGAGAGAACCTGAGATATATACCCCGACATGACCCAGAAACATCCTTTAATCTCTCCATTGACAGGGCAGCTGTCAGGCCCTAAACACACTCCCTGTCTGTGATGCAGGGAAAAGCACTTATGGTTTAACAGGCCCTTTTCCCTGCTGTTTGCAAACAGATTATCACACAGCTGGGAGCTGTACTTGAAGCTTCATGCTTGCGATGAGAAAAGTATAACCTGGCTTTACAGGTATGTCCAGGATCCAGCTTATGTCAAGGAAAATCTCATCGCTAGAAATGGCTTTGCAGCAATAGTACTCCTTCTAATCAAGTCAAGAGTTTTATTTGTCACATGCATACAGGGTAAACAGTGGAATGCAGCTCTACAATTCAACTTGATCTTTTTTTATATAGCGGCTTTCACAACAGAGTCACCTCAAGGTGCTTTACATCAGAGTGTTGAGATACAGAGAGAGAGAACAAGAGAGAGAGAAGAGAGACAAGAGAGAATAATAATAATAATAATAATAATAACAATAATAATAATAATAATAATAATAATTGATACTTTATTAATCCCCATGGGGAAATTCTTTTGAAATACAAAAACAGGGAAAAAGAAAGAGAAAAAGAAGAGAAATAAAGCCAAATGACAATGGAGGAGAGTGGAATATGCTATGAAATTAAAAAATGACAAAATATAAAAGGGGATCAGTTTTTCCTATTTTGACAAACTGTTGTTTCATATCCCTCAGAAAAAAAGATTATGGTAAAATTAAAAGTAAAGCATCTTATACAGTAATCACATTCCTATGAAAATATGTAACGTTGAATAAATGTAATTCTTTAATTTCATATATTGGATGACTATTTACCTGAATTAGCTGCATATTCATATTCTGGTACCTAGTAATCATTGTTATTGCTGTGGTCTTTTCCTCAAGGATTCTCAGTCGCCTGATATTCTGAAAAGAATTATTGCTTGCAATTGCTGGTCTGCTACACTTGTATCAGTACGAGTCACTCCCTGCCGATAGCTTTAGTACTATCATTCAGTTATGTAAGAGCCACAGTACCAGTCACTGATGCAGCATTTGCATTCATATGGTGTCTAAGTCGTCAGGTCAAAGTAGCTGTTATTACCTCTGATTCCCTGCAGGCTGGAAATATCTGCATGCAGAAAATGTCCAAGTCGAACAGCTTGTGTTTGGGTCTGTGGGTCCAAATGTGGTCATGTAATACAAGAAGCTTTCTCAGCAGGCAAGGAGCATTTCTGTGTTTTACACGGGACACAGAGAAAACAGGAGTGGGGGGCGTGTTTGCATCCATGTTGTCTGGAGGGTCCGAGGCGTAGCGGGTTCCCTGTCCGCCTGCCAGCCACCCCCACCATCTTGCCTCCAGCCAACAGAAGGGCACATGGAGTGGGAACTAGCCAACACTCATGCCTTGGTGTCCAATCTCTGCCCTGGCTGGGCCTGGGGTGTTCACCCAAGAGGAAAATCAGGACACCCCCCCGGTGCACACTCACAGACTCACACACACACACACACACACACACACGCACACACACACTTGTACTCATATCTTTGTGGAGACCGTCTATTCATTTCTATGAGAATAACCCTAATCCCAACAATGACAATATTAAATCCTACTTCACTGTAACCTTTACCATATAACTAACCAAAAAATACAAGTCTTTTGGCATTTTTAGTTTTTCACTTGGATAGATATTTATAAAATTGAGTTTCCCCTTGTGCAGACTGAAAAAATGGTCCCCACAACATCAAAATAGCAGGTTTTTAGTCACATTGTGGATGCATTTGGTCCCACAATACGTAGAGCACACACACACAGACACACACACACTCCACAAACTGACAGTGAGCTTCATTGTCCGTCCCTGACAAACTCCGGGAATGTCCCTGGAGGTCAATTTACTTGAAACACAAAGAAAGACAGCTATGTCTCAGGACAAATAATTCGTATAGTGTGTCTCCTCCGATCCCTGTGTGGATGGCACCTAGGACGTGCTGAGTGACCTCAAGCTTCGGAATGACTAAGTAGAAGTAGCATATGTTTGATTGTTTGATGTTTGTAGTAGAAAACAGGATATAAAAAAAGCCTAGAAACCATATTAACCATATTAATTAAACTCAGTGCTGCAGGAGCCAGCTATAACTATGTTTCAGTTTTCCGATAGATAGATAGATAGATAGATAGATAGATAGATAGATAGATAGATAGATAGATAGATAGATAGATAGATAGATAGCATGTGGAGACTGGCAACAAAAAGGAGGCTGCTGAATAGGGGGGGGGGGTATATTTTGTTGATTGCAATCAACCGATTGGCCACGGATAAAATAAAGCATTATCCAACAATCATCATCTCCTGCGACTGGATCAACTTGGAAAGATGCCAAGGTCGAACGATGGATTGGGCAGCCCTGGTATATAGGCTGTAAAATGCTGGGGTTGGGGAAGAAGGACCGGTCCAAGCAGGAAAATTCCAGAACTTCCCAATGGCCAGTCCATGTCTGATAAATGGGTATATTTCCTCAAGAAACATAATTGTGCAAAAATAGTGTGAAGACAATGCATATAGTGAGAATTAGGCTGTGCAAAAAATGAATACATAAATTATAAATATTAATTGACAGGAGTACATATGTAGGCCTAGTCATACATATGTATATGATGTGTAATTACAGTATATATTTGTAAATGCTCTTCTAGCATGTGTTATGGCAGGAGGTAACAGAAGACAAAAAAGTTTTTATTATTTTCTGAATATAATCTTCTACCAGTTTGACGTCAGCTGATGTGAAGACTGGGAGCACTGGAAACACAGATGAGAGACACGGTGCGCGTGTGTGTGGCTTAACGTCCAGAGATTTTACACAGTCCACACATGTCTTCCCCATTGCCAGCAATGCACCACTATTTACAAGATCCCTAGCTGCTGCAATTCCGTTTAAGACCCGAGTAGAAATGTTACGTCGCGCCTCGCTGGATTTCTGAATCACTCCTGAATAGGGAATCTGTGGCGGGTAGTATTACAGAGATAATAAAGAGACAGGAAGCGATACACTTTAAAACAGGTGTATAATTAACATTCATATGCCTGGATATTACCGGAATATTCATTTTGCTGTTCAGCGGCGCAGGTTTCATTTTGGAAAAACCTCATTCCAATTATGAAAGTTCACATTTTGGCGCTCTTGTCGGCTCCGCATTTAACGCACAAATTATTTATTTATTAATTTTTAGCAGAAAGACATCCATTTCATACTGTAGCTTGTGGCAATGTTTTTAGTGTGGACAGGTTTTCATATGTTCTTGCGTGGGTTATTGCACATGAAAGCTGACAGCAGGGAAAAAGCAAAGACTATTTCCCAGTGTGTGTAATCATGTGTGCCGTAAGATTATGTGCATGCATGACCTCTGGTGCTGAGGCTGTTGAGATGTTTCTGTTTGCATGCATGGCAAAGTGCACAAAGACTTATGCACCTTTTCCTCCGGTCACTATGTCCATTATGTTAATTGCATTGCTGTTGTGTGCACAGGCTGGGGTGAGCCTAGGCGCTTTAGAGTGGGTGAGCGGCTGGAGGTGTTTCTGTGCCAATCTATGATAAAAAGGAGCCCCCAATCAAAGCAAATGCAAACTGCCCCCACCTTCCAAAGGGATCAACAAGCACCAGCGCTGAGCACCCAAGGCACAGTTACAGTTTGTCATACATCATTTCAGACTAAGAGTGCCTCTGAAATGTAATATAATTGCCATTGCGGCTCTGGACTTGGGACAAATAATTTTCCTCTGATCCCTACATGGATGCCTTCTAGGATGTGTTAGGCGACCTCAAGCATGACTGTGTTGGACAATGTGTAGCATATATTTGATGTATATTTGTTGGGTGAGCTGGGTTACAACAGAAACCTAGATATTGTCATACACCCTTCATGAGCTTTCTGGCTCGTTGGGGAGACTGACCACACCTGCCGGTGGCCCCTTAGAAGATCCAGGCTTGCTCACGCTCAGTGCAAGGTATCGTTGATCCATGAGACGACTTACTGAGCGATCTCTCACTGTCCTTCACCTATCCTGACCCCACACTCCTGCCGTGTTCCTGTTCATGCCTGTTCTCCCCGGATTTCCTTTGTATGCTCACCCTGTCTCCAGCCTTTTCCATTGGATTGACCTCTCCGGCTTCTCTGACCACAAGATCCGTGACCCCGACCAAGATCCTGCCTGCAGATTCTGTCTGTGTTCGCCCCTAGTCAAATAAAACCCTATGGACTCATTAATAAGATACCTTATTAATGGATTTACTTCTTTTCATTGTGACTCAGTATTTTAGAAGCCAACTGTAACCATGCTTGTATTTTTCTTTATATGTGTTATATATAAATTTTCTCTATATATGCAGGTGTCACATCCCGACCACACCCCCGACAAACAGAACACAATACCTAATCGGCGGAACCACTTCCACCTGGACTAGCTGGACACTCCTCGGCGCGAGGTATTGTTCATCTCCACGCGACATACTGAGCGTTTATCTCTCTGTCTTCTTTGCAGTCCTAGCCCAGTCCTCTAGTGCTGGTCCCATTCCTCCCCGCTTCCCCGGATCCCGCTCGTGTTCGCCTACCCCACGTCTGGTGAACCCCCTCGGCTTGACTTCCCCGGCTTCTCCGACTTCTTGCTTCGTGCCCCGTTTACGCCTCCGGATTGCCCCCTCCAACTTTGTTTGCCTGGTTCTAAAATAAAGTGTCTTCCCACGAAAGCCCCCGATCTCCCGTGTGCTCTGTCCCGCGACAGCAGGATTCCTACATAGTGTGGAATTTGTATGGAATTTCATTTTAATGTTTTTCAAGTCTGAATAAATATGGAAAAGTGAATGAAAATATGGAACATTTCATTCTATTGCAACAAAGTGGCTGGTTCTGCATACTAAAACATCAGAAATTACTTATTAATGCTTTAATGAAATCACTGATGTCAGCTGGTTGTCAGTGTGTCACGTAGGCATTACGTGGGTTAAAACAGTGTTGCTTTATAACTTTTCCTTAAGTGTAGTGTTTAGCCCACGTGACGTAGCTCTGACAAGTGGAAGAATGCCCACAGAGAGCAGTTTGAAGAGCAACATCCCAAACCAAGGAGTAGGGTTGTGTTTGTGGGGTGCATGCTTGATAAATCTCCAGATAGAATGACTGATGCAGGATACCTTACAGTTTACAATGTTCACAATGGGAAATTGCAAGTTTTCACCTGCTTGGTTTGCAAATATTGCAACTGGTTGGCTAAAGATCCCAAATGTGAAAGGAAAGCAAAATGCTAAGTATGTGTGAATATGTTTGACATTTTGAACTTGGGCGAGTTGGCAGCCACACTATAGGCAGAAGGCAAGTGCAAGATGTGCAGTCACCCAGGGTGGCATATTCTCAAGGGGCTCCAACTAATCACCCCACCACACCCCCACCCTCTGTGGCCTTCATCATCTTCACCCCCCAGTACAGTCAGGAAAAGTATGGAATTTTAAATGGAAAGTGAGTAGGAACCCTGTATATAGTTGTTGTTTTTCACTTCCCCATTCTTGGAGAATTGTGAACCTTCTCTCCAGTTCATATTTGAATTTGAAATATTGCATCACTTTCTGAAGCAGCATCTCATGAATATTAGTGAAGGTCTACAGGAACATAAAGCGCATCTCTGCGCTGGCTGACACATCACATACCGCGGTGTGGCCCTGCAATCAATTTCCTTAATGCAGGGATATTCAGTCTGGGGTCAGAATCCCCCTGGGGGTGCTGTACAGCAAAAGCATTTTGTAGATTGACAGTATTATAATCTGATCTTTAGTAATTAGCTATTTGTGATCATGCATTAGTGGCAGGGGTCCTAGCTCTGCTTGCATTTAGGGGCCCTTGTTTTAAGAAAGGTTGAAAATCCCCCTGCTTTAATGGAAATAAGACAACTCACTTTCTTGTTCCTTTTTTAACTGAGTCTTTAATTACACTGTGAATCATTTACACGCACCCGTTCTGAAAATGAGCTAAATGTCGATTCATTAGCTGTTTGCAAACTGAATGGGGATGATGTAATATTTACATAATCGTTTAACTTTTCTTCCTGGCATATTTGGCTCGAAATCTCACCCTCACTCGCTGCAAAGTGCCGTGTGATTTTACGTTGGCGCAAACAATCTTTTCTAACAAGCCATCCCAAACGGGGGTGCATAAGTGCTGCCAAGCAACGTGGACTAGCATGAGCTGGACTCATGATTGACCCCAGAGATAAAAGGCAGTTGTGCTGAGCCTGGCAATATTCCTTCTCTGATCACATTGCGACAAGCACTGATGACGGATGACTCCTACCTGCAGTGGCAACAGGGGATATCATACCTGGACCACGTAAGCACAAGAGCACGACACAGCAATCACCTAAATACTTTTGCTGGAAAAGGATTACCCTACCGAAACAAGCTGGGGGCTGGTCTAGGATCTATCTAGTCAAAGCAAACAAATGGGCATGCCTATTATTTATATTTTATATGTTTTTGTTACTATATATCTAAAATATTACTCTTGTTGCATTTCCATCTTCACCTAAAATCGTTGCTAATGGGGCATAATGAGGTATCACCACTGGTTGTAAAATCAATTTAGAAAAATGAACAGCCATGATTTGACTCATCAGATGGAGCTATCAGTGGGGGGGGACTGGCTGACTGATAACTGCTTCTTTGATGTTCTTTCACCTCCCACACAAGTCCCACATGAGCTATGACACTGAAGGTTATATCAGATGACTATTTTTTAATCAATTTCCTTGCCCCCACGTTGTAGTCTTTCAGATATTTGCAGTTTTAACATCCTGGATGGCTGTTTTTAGGTAGGCACATGTGTAGTGGGTGTCCGTAGGTTATGCTTCTCTAGTCCTTGTGCCTGGTGTCATTCTATAAACCATCAGACCAACCTCTGCTTCATGCTGTCGGATGATTCAGACAGATGATTCATTCCATTCTTTTGAAAAAAAAGCATTAAAACATCCATTATGACTGAGAACACACTATTCTGAAATCAATGGGGAGGATGGAGTAATGAGGGATTCGAGAGTAGCGGGATTATCCATGTAAATACAGAGATATTTACTATATGGTCATGCATTATCCTTTCAATTAATATCTAAGTATGCAGAGCTGGACAGGCACTCTGGCTAATCGTATGAGGAGTGAAGGTGAAACGGTGATAAAGGGCATCACCGTCTGTAGCAGTGCATCACCTCCACAGACAACCGTCTTCTGGGGCCTGAGTGTAGATAAGCATTTCATTAACGAGTGACGCATGTAATTAGACTTGATAGGGGCTGCAGCACTGTCACCAAGCAGCTATATAGGGAAGAATCAAATGTGACAGGAGGAATCTGTACTGTTTCATGGGCACTTGCCTTGATATAATGTTTGGGTAGAGGGGACCCAGAGGAAAGTGAAACTGATTTGGAAGCCCCCCAGAAATGTCATCTGACACATAAACATCAAGAGGAGTCTCCATGAAAAAACAGAGTGGAGTCAGCTTACACACACACAGAAATCAGAAATTGGTGGTCAGCTACTTCACAAGGCAAACTGAATGTATTATCCCGATAACATCCACATTATATGACAAATAAATTTTCATGTAGAATGGGGTAACCAGCAGCTGAGAAAAAAGAAAAGATTATGGCCATTAATGGCTCTCTGTTGGTGCTCAAAACAGCAGAATTATATATTGCATACACAGACCAGTTGCAGAAGATGTTGATGCTCACCAGTGTGCTGGCATTAAAACATTAAAACTCTCTTTGTATTATAAAGTAGGCTGTGTAATTATACAAAACGATCGATCGCACCTCTCGGTTCACTTTAAAATATACTCATTTCCTCTTGCACATTTTTGTTCCATTAATTAGACTGCTCTTTCAGAGAAATCAATATCATCACACAGATCCCTGCAGTTCAAAATGATGTTTCAAAACAATATTTTACCACCATTTAAACTGCAATGCAAGACTAGTGGTCCAGACATAAACAATCAGTTGAACATAAATGATGGAATTATGCACAGGACTCATTTTTATTTCACCAAAAAGTATTTTGTTCGCTTTGCTTGAGTGGGGAAAAGTAACTTAGTAATTTAGTTAATACTCAAGTACCAATCATGAACAAACATAGATTAATGAAGAACAAACATGGAATTGGCACGTAACTAACACTCTGT
Source organism: Hippopotamyrus pictus (assembly GCA_026781145.1). Lineage (NCBI taxonomy): Eukaryota > Metazoa > Chordata > Actinopteri > Osteoglossiformes > Mormyridae > Hippopotamyrus > Hippopotamyrus pictus. The sequence continues at coordinate 4,898,427 of JAODLC010000002.1, forward strand.
TTCTATTTAATTAATACAATAAGTAAGAGTGTATTACTACATTATTTGTGCTCCCTCAAGTAAAGTGTTACCTATTTTTTTATAAATCTTTGAACATTTGACCTTGTTGCTTAGGTTCCGGGATAGGCCTCGGACCCATGTGACCCTGCATAGGTCAAGCAGCTATAGAACAGCAATGTTTTTTGAAAGATATTAAAAGCATTAGGATATGAATAATGTCCATCCATCCATCCATCAATTTACTGCACCCACTTGTCCAGTGCTGGCTCAAATGGGGTCCAGAGACTATCCTAGAAGCTACGGGTACAAAGCAGGGAACAACCCAGGACAGGGAGCACTGTGCCCTCTCCCAGGCTTCTGCAATCCTTAGCAAAACTTCAGCACCATGGACACCATCTCAGTTAGCATCCATGCCCCACCCCCAAAAACAGGCACAGCTGCAGTTAAAGAAAGGACCGCAAACATCCCTTCTCCTTTTCCTTCCCCCAAGTGATCAGACTGTGTGTGTGTGTGTGTGTGTGTGTGTGGGGGGGGGGGGGGGGGGGGGGGGGGGGGTGACAGTAATCCCCACATGAAGGCTTGCAAGTTTTTACTGTCTACCCCTGCCAGTGGTTGATAGCCATGTAACCCCCACAAGTCCTGGAATAAGCCCTCATCAGAGCCACCAGATCCCCCCCCCCACCCGCTCCAACCCCAAACCGAAGCACCAATGCACTGCATTTGCTCTTATTAATCCAGGAGCCAGCTAGGTTTAGCCCCTTTTTTCTGAAAATTGGGGTGGTGGTCGTCACTTCTTTCGCCCTCAGGACCACGCCCTCTGCTGCATCCCGCCCACTCTAAGTAATTTTGGCCAAAGAGTAGGCATGTGACTACAGAACGCAGCTAGGCCACTTCCTGACAAGGGTACCTACTGGCCGGCAAGTCCTCCTGCAGGTCCTTGAGCACCTGAGAGACAGCACAGCCTACCCAAGGTAGGCCATAATGATACTGAGATTATACTGCTGAGTACATGCTAAAAGACTCATCACAGCCCTGTAGTAGATAAGCCATTGTTCTGTGTGTTCAAATAGGCAGCATGCTATATTACATAATATTACATAATATAGAATATACAGCTCTG
>JAODLC010000002.1:4899646-4921493 GCA_026781145.1 Hippopotamyrus pictus
TTATTTTTGCAAACTGCATCCTGGGTCTTCTCTGTGTCTTCTTAATGAAGAACTACTTCCTTGCTTTATGGGACTTCAATCCTGCTTCTTGGAGCCTGATACGAGCTGTCCTATCAGTGCACTTCACACCTGCACTTAATGTTTCCTGTTCCTTTTGAAGGTCACTTGATGTCATCCTGTGATTCATGAGAAACTGTCGGATAAGTTAACGGTCATCTCTGGCATTAGAAAGTCGCTTCTCCCCTTTATCTGGCTGGTTTCTGGTAATTTTTTTCCAGAGCTCTATGTCTGTTAGCTTATACACATTCAAAACCAACATTCAATTCATTAAAAACCTGCAGCCACAGGATTACTTTATAGTGCTACCTAGTGTATCATTTCATGTGTGATGTTTACTGCAGCTTTGAAAATAATTTAAAAAGAGTTTTTCATTTCCTGAAGGACACTTACAGAAAAGCCATCACATCTTCAGGTCTTAATTAATCATAATTCATATATGCAAGGCCAAGCCTCTCTTCTCGCTCACCTATTTTCTCTTGTGTTTACATGTTTCTCCCTCTAGTACAATGACTATTATTCTGCAATTTCAACTACAGCTTGTATCCAGCTGTGAATGGTATCATTCTCTTTATTATATTCGTTGTGACTTTCTTTCATCTTTTTTGCACTCTTGTCTATTCAGATCTTAATATTAAAGCTAATAATAATAAAATGATGGCACAAGATAAATCTCCCCCTTTGTTCCTAAAGGGCACAAGTCAATTCCTCGTGGCAAATATGCATTGTCATTATATTCATGAGTGAGCCAAAACCTTCAGAGGACAACACCTTTTCCATGAGAGACTTGCATTCCTAAAGTCCTACAAAGAGCACGCTGAATAAATTAAGTGTTTTATGCAAAGTCTGGCATTCATAGAGGGGAGCAAAACAGGAAACACGTTTCTCAGCATTTTGTTGTGAATTCTCAAGGCTGAAGAAACTGTCATTTGGGACCTGGCACGTCCTAACTAGCTTTACCAGTACAGGCAGGATTTGAAGATTGCAAGCAGCATATATCACTGCTCAGTGAAAGCCCTGTGTTGCTTGACATGAACAAATTCGGAGCTTCGTGTTGGGTTTCCCACTAGTTGTGCCAAAAAGTGCTGCTCACGGACAGATAGAAAGAGCGTGGCAATGGCAAACCGAGTGTGAAATTGTATGAGTATATTCTCTGCAGCTTCTGCAGACTTTCCCAAGGAAAAGACAAAAAAAAAACTCAGGGAAGAGAGGAAAGCAACATGTTCAGTGACTGGTGGGTAATTTCATTCATTCCTCACCCTGCATGCTTTCCTCACCGCAAGCTCATCTCCCTGATGACTGTGCGAAGAAGCTGGCAGGATACCTCTTCCATTAATGAAAAGCTGAAAAGAGTATAAAAAACAGATTCCAGACACCAAACAATTGTAGGCAAACAATCAATCTACTCCAAAAATCTTTATATTCAGCTATTTATTTGAGTCATTTTTCTTGTTACATAATATTGGTATTTAAGCAAAATATCACTTTAATTCTAAATATGACTACACACAATTAATATATATGGTTGAAGTATTTTACCATAAAATGAACCTGACAAGTAAATTAACATGTAACAGTATGTTTCCCATAGCAATGGCTTGATATTTCTACTCATTATTCCAGTCTTATCTGTGGATTTTATGTTACTTCATTCAATATTCTTTCCAGCCCTCCTATCTTTGCTGCTGTTTACCACTTATATGGACTGCAGTGTTGGTGCACAGATTCCCTCCGCAATGTTAAAATATTCCCAGTTTTAGTGTATGGTGCAGCCTGGACGCCTGAAGCTGACTGCACTGTTGCCTGAAAATATTCCTGAATTCTACTGTAATCTTGTGTCTCCTCAGTACAGCAACTGATCGCTGATGTAATGTACACAAATTACTCAAGGGTGATTTGTGTGCAAACAAACCTGCAGGAGACAAACATGCCAATTAGCATGGCCAGATGTAAAGAGCCAAGACCTTCTCATGAGAAGTAATAGGAAATGCAGCTTTAAACGATGCACTGAAAGATTTAAAGGGCCAACAGGAAAATATGTGGGATTACTACTACTATTGCTACCACAGATCTGCACAAAAAAGCATCAAGGACAACTAGAAAAAAGGGGAAAGCTGTAAAAGGAGAGGTGGAAGTCTAATAACTTGCTACAGTAACATCTTGAAAACATTTCAGAAGGTTTTTAAAACAAATAGATGGCAGGATAATAACAAACAAACTCTAGAAAGATAATAGGAAGAAAAAATATAAAGTTGTTCTTCACAATGGAGAAGACTAGGACCCTGAAAGTATCGTGAGGTGGAGGATTACCTGAAAGATACAGAGAGGAACTTAGAGTGGCACAGGCAGCTTTATGTCCCAGCAGACATGCCACCAATAAACAGAATGTCATATTTAAGTGGGGTCCATTGAAGTGGAAAGAGTCTAGAAGGTAAGTAGGAAAATCATCATCCATGAGGCTCCATGAACTTTCATACAGGCTATATAAAACCACGCCTGATATCTTGTGTTACTTTTGGATTCTAATGGGAGAGGTTCAGAAAAACAAAGTTGTATGCAAGTCTGTCACACAACAGAAGGAGCCTTCCTGGATCGTGTGGAGACCTGATATCAAATTCAAAGAGTCAAGGCAGCGACCAAGGATTTATCATTTGTTTATAATCAAACTTTCTGAATGCATTTCGTTCAGTTCCACACAACCTCCTATAGGCGTTGAGAATCATAAAGTTACCAAAAAAATTAATTAATCATCAGTCTGTGAAGGCCTATTTCCAGGACTTGCAGTTCAATTTCTCACCAATTTACCAGTACATGACAAAGATTTGGAAGAGATACATAATGGAGATAGTGGGAGTCCCGGAGTGCATAGTGGAGTGCAATTATCAAATATCAATAGCTAAGGTGGTACCACTTTACAATAAGGCTACCCTTTGCCACTTATAAATGGTAGTAACTCATTAATATGAAGAAAACTGTGGTATAACTTGTTTAGAATCGTCTAGTAATGATTTACAAAGTGTTACAACCTAATTAGTAACCTGCTTATAAACCATTCATAATCCCTTTAGTAGGGTAGCCTTATTGTAAAGTCGCAGCGTTAAGCCTAAGCCTGTGATCTATCAGTGCTAATACAGGGACAAGATGAGGGCAATACCCATGACTGCTGCTTGGGTAAGTGCCTGCAGTAAAGTCCAGGAGCTATGACAATTCTGGAGAACATCAGTAGCTGCTGTAGCTCCACAAACAGATCATTGAACTCGAGGGAGCACACATCAGGAGTCTTCAAAGCGATATTGTCTCAGGGGCTTGTCAGAGATGTGCTGTGAGCATTTCCCAAGATACGGAGGGGCAATAGATGAATGCTCGTGGGAGTTTTACTTAAACAAAAATGTTCTGAGGGCAGAATGAAAACTGGTTCAGAGAAATAACCAGTCAAATTGTAGAGGAGGTGGGTCCAAGCAACTAGAGGAAGCAGGACCAAGACTGATCTGATTGGTTGGTCCCACCAACTCTAGTTGCAGCGACCCACCCTCTACTATCTAACCTGTTAGCTCTCTGAACCAATCATTTTTCATTCTACCATCAAAATATTTTGCATCATAAAGCAGAATTTCTTGCTTAGCCAGATAAGAGATCCATCCAGTAGCTCAAAAACACATGGATACTTGTCAGATTTAAGGTAATTTGAGCTAAACATAAATGAATGAAGATAAAGTCCATTTAAACTGGGGTAACTTAAATCCAACACATTATCCAGCTAAGCAAGAAATCCAGCTTTGTGATACAAGCCCTAAGAGTATGTACCATTCAATCCACCTGTGATGTGCTTCCATCCCCTCAAAGACACAAGCAGCTAATCAGAGATCAATTGTTTTGTTGGGCAGTGGAATGTGACCTTTCTGTAATGTGACCATCCACCCAAGCTCTGACTTCATTAGGTTTTATTGACTTTGTTGTTAATAACAGTCATGAACAAGCCTCATTTGATGCCTCAGGTCTTCACTTCAGCTGTAGGGATGCATGAGCACACGAAAGTGCTCCATAGAGATTCAGAAATTAGCTGTGACAGGTCAATCATTGAGACCTCCACCATACTTGGACAAAAGCCTCACACTGGTGTCTCCTGTTCACATGGTAGATACAGAAATATATAACAATATGCTAAAATCACTTTTAAAAACAGGAGGTCTAATATCATGCACTGTTGGGCTTATGTTCTGTGTGTTCAAATAGGCAGCAATGCCGAATAATAGATTATCATTATACATGATATTATTCTATTCAATTCAATTAATTTTTATATAGCGCCTTTCACAACAGAGTCATCCCAAGGTGCTTTACATGGATGTGTTGTGATATATTAAACAAATATTATTGTTATGCCCGACTAGTACATTTCTGAGGTCTTTGTCAGATGCTGTTTGTAAATAAATATTCAGTTTGGCTGGATTATGGACAGTCTTGTGGAGGTGTGACCTGCAAATCCCAGCTAGATATTTGTGTGACACTGCTGTTTGTTTGTATGGTGGCCACTAGCTTAGCCATAAAAAATCCAGTAGTAAATCTTCCACTGCTCATGCACATCGAGGAAAGTCATAAGCACCCATTTCAGCAGTAACTCTCATATTTAATTATATTGCCAGTAGTTTATCCATCCTGCTTCCTGTTCTTCTAGTACAGGGCTGCAGGAGAAGCCTGGAGCCCATCCCAGGAGGCACTGGGGACAAGGCAGGAGTACACTCCGGACAGGATGCCAAGTAACTGCAGGACACATGCACTGATAATTTAGAAATGCTATTTTCACCCAAATATTGCATGAGTTGTATAAATCTTTTCAATTGAACTATATAAATTAATTAAAGCACCTTATCAAAAATACCGATACCACTAGATATATAGAATTTCTGATACCATTCTGTCAGTTTTTTACATTAAAACTTAAGGATAGATGGGCAAGGATGTCCCCCCAGCAATTTATTACAGAACTTTAGTACTCCTTATACAGACATTTTAGTACAGAGACTTGAAAGCTGATAGATATGTTTTTTTCTTTTTTCAGCAAAGACAAAATACAGGAAAAGGAGGAAAGAACTTCCTCCAGGAAGCCTAATTTGAGTGACGTGTTTTGTTGGAGGACAGCTCCAGGCCCTTCCATGACCCTGTCCATGATGACTGGTTGGAGGATGGATGGATGGATGGATGGATGGATGGAAAGGTGTTACTCAAAAGAAAGACTGCCCTTCCTGCCTTTGTAATGAATGCTCTTGAAAGCTTCCATTGGGACACTCTAGTAAACATAAAGTATGTCAGGTTTTGTGGTCTTGTTTAATTAAGCAGGTAATTGCCCATGGAATACTGTATTTGGGCTCCACCGAGATGTCACAGAATGAACAGTGTAAACACCTAGATTACTACAGCGATGAGAAGTCCCTTGTCTCTCTTACAAAGAAACACTAAAATAGTCCTCAAGTATTATTGCATACTGCAAACGCAAGTCAGGGGATTTATGCAGACCCGTCCAATCAACCTGATTCCCTGCAGGTCACTCACTCCCCACTCCACTGCATACCTAGGAGTGCGTCACTAACAGCCTATAAAATTATAAACACATATTCTAAAATCCACAAGACTGGACTATACTCATTGTGTCAAAATTCTATTTCTAAAACGTGCATGTGGAAAATGGCATTTTGCAACACATAATTAGTTTTTTATAGCGATTGAAGTCAAAAAAATTCAGGAGTAGTGGATAAAGAGTTAATATAGACATGGAAAGTCATGGATGTTTTATTTTTTCTGTGTGATTCCTGATAGGAGTCCATTGGGGAGTTGAGGGTATGATTTTTCTCGTCAAGCTTTTCTGGAGGACCGCAGAGGGAGGACATGTTTCGGCAGTTGCCGCAGTGTGTTTGCTGTCGGAAAGCCTGCAGCACAGCCCTCTGGGATTCCCAAGAACGTGGCCAGGCAGGAGGACAATGATGATGGATGGGTTGCATTCTTCCACATTATCTGCACTCCTCTGTGCTAGGAGGGGATCGTGGAGGTGCGACGGGGGGGCAGCGCCTAGCTCACACTGCGATCTCCACTCCGTCCTTGGTGACCTTCAGTCAGCTCCTCTGAAGATATATGGGTTCTGTGGGGATGTGCAGGGAGGAACCAATTACATTTAATTATAAGTTCTGAAGTACTTTACCTGCACTCCATGGAAAATTGTGGGGCTTTTAATTAGGTCAATTAAACCTACGGATGGCCTTGGAAAGACAGGATTGCTATTGTGCTACAAACTGCATCACTTTGATAGCAATGTAGTAGCCAAGTGTTTGAAAAAGAATGTGTCACAGGATGGATACCACTCAATAACAATGACTATTTGCAGGTGAGCACTGAGCACACAAGTAGACAGAAGTCAAGCAGGTCATGACCTCCCTGTTATTTCCAATTCTCTGCTTCGATTCCTAGCTAATAACATCAATGTTAGACATTAATTGGTATAAATGAAGAAGCGATACTATGATACAGCTTTCAGTCTTCATCGTGCTTCTTAAGCAGATACAGGCTCTACTGCGACAGCTTGGCAATGGCATAGCCTCCAGCAACGGTTAAAGGTTAAGGGTCCCCTATCTGCCTGCAGGACATCAACGTCCACCTGTGAAAATTGCACGGGGGTGTCGGCACCACACAGAGTCAGAGTTCAAGGCCGCCAGACCGCCGTTAGCAGATTTTGCACATGCAGGGAGGCACGGAAAGCTGTCAGGAGATGGGCCTGCTTCCCCACAGTTATAATGCTGACTCACTGGGTACATGGTAGGAGTCAGACTGTATGATACAGTACACAGGGGCAAATAAGGGAGGAAGTGCTTTACTGTCTCCAAGTTTGATGTTAAAATCCGAGGTACTGGCTGCTTTTTTTGTAGTATTGAGGCTGCTCTGTATTATATATGGAGCAAGCTGGCTGATTATGTTGCATTGAAAACGAAAAAATCACGAATCCTAACCCTGACGTCCTTACAAGCTTTTCCTTTCAATATATGTGAAAGCTTGCATGTTTATGTCTTGCAATTTAAGGGTTGTCTCGGGAGATTTTCATTGTGCCTCAATCTTCTATATATACCTACATTTATATATTCATTCTAGGGAGGACTGAGCGTGCTTTAGTGGTTCTACTAAGAAATCATTAATATGAAAGCAGCATTTTTAAAGCCTTTCGAATACCGGAGTGTGCTTCTGGGTGCTGATTGCAGAAGTGATTAATTTGCATTAATGGTACGTTAAATATTGGTCTTGGATAAGTGCATTTCCTTCTTAGCACAACCCAGCATGTGTAATTCTGCTGCCTTGTCCTTCATCATGCTTTTTTAAATCTTGTGCTATAGTTTCTGCATACTGATTTATTTGAATGGATTTTCCTGCAATTATTGCAGATTTGCTCATGCATCACACTTACCATCTGTTACAGCTTTAGCCATTCAGCTTGTTTAACTGCACGGATGCTGTGTTTCGTGAATGTAGATGGCCGCTAATCCAGGCACTGAGGTGGCCCAGTGGGTGGTATGCAACCCTCCCACCCCCAGGGCTGATTGCCACCCTAGCTCCGTGTGTGTGGAGATCATATTTGTGTAGATATGCTCCTACACTCCGCAGACAAGGTTTATGTAAATCGGTTCTTCTGTGATCCAGCTGATGGACAGCCATCCAATTCATATTGTCCCCTGCCTCCTGTCCAGTGTTTTGCAGGATAGGCTCAAGGCTCACTGCAACCCTTCATTGAATATGCAATTATGGGAAATGAATGACCAGTCTTTGAGGTGGCATAGTGATTATCCCGCTGCCGCACTCCTGCAGGAATGGGGGTTTGAAGCCCACCTCTGCTGTGTGGGTGTGGTGCCTGAATGTTCTCTTTGAGTCGTGCTTGTTCCCTTTGGCTACTCCCCCTTCCCAAAAGACATGCTGTCAGGTGAATCAGACTCCCTAAATTGCCCGTATTGTGTAAGTGTGTGCTGGTCTGTGCACACTGATGGACTGGCATCCTGTCCAGGGTATTCACCTGGTTTGTAGCCTGGGATTGGTGACCCTGTACTGGAGGAGCAGATGGATGAAAGGTGGATGACCTTTGACCCAGTTGCATCCCCAAAATGAAGGAAGAGCTATTGAGTGTTGGTAGTGTCTTCTCTGGTTTCTGATAACCTGCCCCACTCTCTCACATGCCACCATTTGCTTAAATTTACAGCACTGCATGGAATAAAACTGCTTAGGAAGATGGCCAGCATCCTTAGAGAAAACTATATTTGTTAGATTTTTCATCAGGTGCTACAGTAGTCTTGGTGTGCAAACACGGCAGGGCAGGAGTAATAAAACAGGCCACAGAGATCTACATGTCCTACAAGGTTCCTGCCAAAGTCCATAGTGCCTGAGAGAGTTTGTTATGATTACAGATGCCTGCTCCGACAGCAGCTGACAACCACTGTGGAACAAAAAAGGAAAACATTTTAAAAAGTATGACATTTAAAATTTCTTTAAAATGAACTAAGTGTGCATTGTAAGGCACTGATCAGAAATATATTGATATGAACAACACATGTCAGTTCACTGCTGATAAGGTGTTGAACAAGGAATATGTGCTAAATTGGGAAATTAGCCAGAAACCATCAATTTAGCCAAACACTTTAAACTACCTTAAACCTTTTTAATCTGCTAACCGCATCACAAAATCAAGACAGTAAGAAGGGACATGGATCTTATTGTTATCACCTGCTCAAGGACTAAAATGTGGCAAGTCGCAGACAGAGTGACATTAACCAGAAAACATGTTTAAATAATGCCTACATGCTGACAAATTATCTTGTGGTGCAGTGAAGGACGCCTTTTGTTTAACATTTTGGCAAAAGGTCTCTGCATTTTTTATCTCCCAGTTATGTTTTAGCAAATTTCTGTGGATGGGCTCTGGGAATTCAACTTCTTCCCTTTTCCCGAATTACCCACACAATAATAGTTTTTGCAAAAGCAACTTTTATTTATATGAAAAATTTATGTCTTGAATAGAGCAGGTACTGTAGTGGAGTCTGCCACTGGAATTTAATGGACAGCACTGTGAAGTCAAACACTTGACTGAACAAAAACTAAACATTTTAACCTGGAGCTCAATAGTTCAGCACAATCACTCCCAAGACTATTGCAGTGAATGAGGCACAAAGCATTTGATGTGTTGGTGTGACACTGAGCAGCACCCCTACCCTCCTTCTATAGCAGCACAGCAAAGCCGGATCGCAAGTGCCCATCAGAGTCAGAATATCTATCAGAATCTTTATTTGCAAAGTACAAAGGGATTTCTTTTGGTCCAGATGGTGGCATGATGCACCAATTAAATATACAATTAAATATGCAATCAAGAACAAAAAAAGATGCAAAAAAACAATAAATAGTATAAAGGTAAAATGGACGTAGTACAATAGAAATAAGATGTGCAAATAATAAATAAAAATATAGACAAATAAATTAAGTGGTATAACCAAATGCATGATGCAAACAGCTTGGGGTGTGTGCAAATGAGCTCAAGAAGACAATAAGAGTATGCCAGTGACAGAACGACGGCCAACCCGGCAAGCACATGCACGTAGATGGAACCCGTGTTGCCCCGGCGACGCCGTGCGAGCGAGTGTGTGCGCTATTTACCGGTGTGCCCCGCATGAAAGCGAGTGCCGAAGGCCTGAGTGCCGCTGCAGGTGCAGATTTTGAAGTGGCTTGCGATGAAGGGGCCTGATTGATGAGGTGCAGGGGGCGAGCGGAATTAGGAGATTAAAGTGGCAGCACAGGATTAGAGTAGCAGGCTTTTATGATGGAAATGGAAATGGAAATGCTGTGAGGAAAGTGAGCCTGGGGCAGCTTTCTCACTCACGGATCCCACCTAGCCTTCCCCATTTTACCCTTTCGTGGCCCCACTAAAAGACCCCGAAGTCCCAGGTCGCATCACCTGCAGCTCCAGGTCGCCAAGCCTTGCAGCGCTTCCGCTTGCAATCATGTACTGAACATCAATGATTCCATTACTCTGCAAACGCTGACACACGCCCTTTTCCCTTCTCCCCTCCCCACTGCCTACTCTAGCAGGTGGGGGTCTGCCTGTCTCCACCTGCTAACACTGAAAAGCCACGGGCCACAGATCGCTAATTAGCCGTGGAGAGTTCAGCACCCATGCTGGGAAACTGTCGGTGTAATTAGACAAATTGACCCTTGGCATCAGGGAGGAATTCTTGGCCAGGCAGAAACCACCATTGCTGGGATGGGGAATCAGCCAGGGAGGAACCCCAGCAATGCATAAGAGGCCCATAGTCACACTGCGGTGAGGTATGCTTTGGGTGCATTTCCACAGTACCAGGTACTGAAATTTTGGTACTTAACAATGGGTGCTTTGAGGTGGGACATGTGTATTGTTGATTAATTATGCAAATAATCTACCTCTAATCACAAAGCTGCCATCTTGAAAAAGCAGAGTTATGAATTCAAAAAATTTTTTTAATTAGCAATAATAATGGACCCATGTGTCATTATCAGTCCCTGTTCTGTCCTGTCTGTTGTTTCCCTGCTTAGCCAGCAGGTGTTGCTGCTCATCCCTTTCCTAGTGTTTGAGTAATTTGTGATTGTTTATGAACCACACCTGAGCTTTGTTGGTCCTACACCTAGTGTTTGAGTTGTTAATGACCCGCACCTGTTCCTTTTTGCCTCTAGTCTTCAGTGTTTGGTTAATTGTAATAGTTCCCACCTGTTCTTTGTTTAGCCCTTGTTACCCTTGTGTATATATGTGCCCACCTTTGTTTTGTATTCTTGTTATTCATTGCGTTTGGTTTCTGTGTGTTCTCTGATGTGTGTGCGTGCGTGCGTATGTCCGTGTGTATGTGTATGTGTATGTGTAACCTGTCAGTGTTTCCATGTGATCTTGGTAGATGTTTTTTCGCTTATGTTCCCTCTGCTCATCCTCATGTGAATTTCCAGCCCTCCTTTATCCTTGTGTAATCAATTAGCCATTGTTTTCACTCCTCATGGTCTCTTGTTTTGAATGTATTTGATTTCTGTTTTAACAAAGTTCCCATTTGTTTGATTGTAAGATGAACTGTGGATCATCCTTCTGTCATACCATGCCATGACAGCATGAACAAATGAGGAGACCCAGTTTAAATTGTGATTTGGTTGGAAGAACAGAATCAAGATGGTCTGATAAGAAATAAAGTATTTCTGATCACAAATGTCATATTGTGCCTGTACTAGTTTTTCATGCAAGTGGAAAATGAACACAAGAAGTACCACTGAGAGCAGCAACTGAAGTAACAAAAGTTCAGTACTTGGTGCAGTGGAAAAGTGCCCTTTCATTAGCAGAGTAAGCCGAGCAATTGCAACCTCGATCAGACATACATCTTGCATGGATTGAGCCACTGTCAAATCATACAGGATTGTCTATTTCTCTGGCTGAACCTTTTCTACGAATGAAAGTGTGACGTAAAGGACATGGCCTTTGACCAAAAAAAAAACAGTGGAGAAGCTCTTACAATAAGTAGGTTGTTAGGATTATTCCTGTCATTAGCTGCAGCATAACTCATACAGTTCACTGGCAAATGCAGGGTTTATATGTATTCCAACATGAATACTTTTAAATGAAACATCCTCACATAGCAATAGAAGGGTGAGTCTATGTTGAAAAATTATGATGGTGAAGAATGAGTTTGACAGAGAAAGAAATATCTTCACTTCTGACCATGGTTACCTTGTGAAAAAAATACATATCCCATGACCTTGTATTAGATAAGTGGTTTGAAGAATGGATATAAAAAATGTGTTTTATATATAGTGGTTTAAGTATCATAAATAACATATTACCCATGGCAAATTGCACTTGCTTTATAAAGTGTATATAATAACACTTCGAGTCACCTAACACTTATAATGATATGATTGGAGATCCATTTCTGTCTTTCAGTCTAGAAACTATTTTTTTAGAGGTTCAAAGCCATTGAGTCTTGAGGCTGAAATGTAATGGAAGTTGTCTTAGTTATCAATTAAAATTTCTCTTTAATGCAAATTTTATGCTCTCTTCAAGCCAGAACTGTACCCTCAGCCTTAGAGCCAAGCAAGATGGTTGATTTGTTTTGTGGTCATTTATAACATGATTTCCATCTAATTTTATGTAGTCCAGTTTAATTACTTTCCTTCCCAATCCTGTAGTGGTTTTACTAGGATCACAATTTAATTACACTGTGGTTTCCTGCACAATATGTTTCCTGCAGCTATGTTTATGACTGAGTGCACAGCACACACATACAGGATAATGGCTGCATGCTGGTTACTAGTATAAAGTCACAATGAAGTTGCTTGACTATGAGTGTGGGTCTGACATTCAGAAGGAGGAGTGACTGCATTTTGCATTCTGCCTGTTCAGGATAGATTACTGACCCCTTAGCCTCTCTGCCATATATTCAGAAACAGAGCGATATTTTCTTCTGGATTCCACTTACTTTCCACCATCTATAAATCCATTCACTCTTTATCGCACTGTTTTAGCCATATCTATGCCCCCTTCACACAAATATTTCAAGTGTTCTGGAAGATGTGGCACAGTGGCTTGTGGGTCATGTTATTGCCTGAAACTTCCAGGTTTGAGTTTTTTAATCTTACCTACACTGTGTGTGTCTGGAGTTTGTGTGGTCTTCCCACTTCCTGGAGCATACCTCCAGCTATCTGAAGACATATTGTCCGGCTGATTGGACTCACAAAATTGCTTTTAATGTTTGCACCCTGTGTGTCCTTCTTACTGTAATTATTCCTGGCATAGTCTTGGTTTGCAACCAAGGTGTAGCATCTTATAACTGCAAAATCAGCCATCCTCTTGTTATGTCCAGAGTGGTTTTTGTCAACCAAACATGTGTACTGTGTCATTAGGAAAGTGAAGCTGTGCACAGAACATCATGTAGGCATGAAGGAAAGGTATGTAGACATGGGGAGAACATGCAAACTCCACACAGAGTCAGAGCAGGAGGCACTGTGCTGGCCAGCATAGGCCTACATCCCAGCTCCGTGTGTGGTTTCCATATTCATTCCTTGACATCATGGGGATTTCCTTGTGGTTTTTCTGTTTTTCACCACAGTCCAAAATCATGCTAAGGAGAGCTGGAGTTGCCAAATTGTCTGCTGATATAAATGGTGTGTGTGCCCTGCAATGAGTTGGCGCCCGGCCTTGGGTTATTTCCTGCCTTGCTCCTGTAGTTTCCAGGATAGGCTCCGGACCCCCGTGACCCTGTTTAGGACAAGCTAGTATGAAAATGGATGAATAGTAAGCAACACTGAAGGAAAACAAAGAAGGAAAGAAGACCAAAAATCCAGTGGAGTTTAGAGAACAGGAAACCTCTGGGGGTCCACAGGCAGCTGAACCTGAAATCTCCCAGGTAAGGTAAACCTACGTGTTACAGTGGCACAATGGTCTTCAGTTCTGGGTGCTATTGAATGTCAGGGTGTCCTCTGCATCTCCACTGTGGGTCTAGGAGGGTTCCAGAATTTGCTGCTCACGTTTGATCTTTACAGGAGTAATATTTAAAGAGTTTGAGTGTTCCAGATGCTATTTTTCCTTAAAGCTGGTTTAGCCAAATTTGGATTACCAATGTCCAATGATAAATCTACAGCACATTTATTTTTGATGTATACTTATATTTATTTAACATTTATCCAAAGTGATGAACATTTTTATGAAAGCAAAGTCCAACAATCTCTGTAGCCGTTGGCCATTGGGGGCACGGGCCTTGTTCTGGGGCTCAGTTGCCCTGGTGGCCCTGGGATTTGAACCGACAGCCTTCTGATCACAGGTGCAGCATCCAATCCCACTGAGACGCACACCACCCCACCAAAACCTTTTAAATAATTTACATTTACGTTGTATTTATTTTGCAGATGCCTTTATTCAAAGCCACACGTTTCTCGAGGAAAGTGAGAGAAGATAGGATGGCAACAGGCGAAAAAAAGGAGGGGGCCAGGAGTGTAATTCTCTGGTTGCCTGGAACCAAAGCCCTCTGACTCATTCAGCTCTCCTCTCTGATTACAGATGCTCCTTTCCACCAGGTACCTGTCATTTTCCATCAAGCGCACACATGACCTTTTCATCTGAGTCAGCGTGACCTTTGCCTCGAGTCAACACGCTTTTTCATGTGTCTGCAATTTGTGTTTACATTGGCACGTCTCTTGACTGCAAAGTGCTTTTCTGTTTTTTGCCCATAAACCGCTTCAAATGTCATTTAGTAAAATGTATTATCACTGTTGTTAATAATGTTGTTTTCTTGTTAGCATTGTCATGAGTTTTAAAGTAATAGCCTTTTAGAAGTAGAACAGAGGCACAAGTTAATCACAAAGGAGGGAAGGATTAGATCTATTTTGGTCTCAAGACTCATTTACAAAGAAAACCAACTTGTTAGTACTATCTTAGTAACTTACATAGACAATGGCTAAGAACGCTCTAAAAATATTTGAGTATAACCATAGAGTGGTGCAACTGATTCATTTATACTAAATTTAATGACTTTAAGAAGTCATTTTAAATTCCATCTAAAACCATTCAAGGATTTCTTTGAAACATTTAGCAGAAACACTGGCAGGGAAATATATTTTAAAAATTGCCAGACGAAGGATATTTTCAAAATGAAAGGAAAAAAAGATTATGAGCAAAAAAGATTTCTTCTCTTGAGCGATAAGATCCCACCATCTTCATCAATTAAAAGTGTTAATCTTATCCATCAGGCTTTAAGGTTTGAAAAAGAATTGAACAATAATAAATATGCCATGTAGTGAATCCAACACCTATACTTCTTGTTATAGAAACGCTGATATTTTACACTCATCTGTTAATCCACATTATGCCTTTTCTGTCCTATTTTTAAATTCAAAAGCAGCTTCTGGAGAATGGTCTTCATAGTTTTTTTTCCCACGATGCCCTGGAGTGGCGTTACCTCTCTCTGCTATCCATGTATCCACGGGAAGCTTCATGTGGACCTTCAGGCTCACGGCAGGCTTGGCTCTGATACTTGAAATTATTCTGAGCAGGAAAACGAACAGTGTGTTGGCAGGGTGTCGGTTTGACAGGACTGTGGCTGGGGGGGCCCTAGACTGGAAAGGGCCAGAATGTACCAAAGGGGCCCAAGGTGACATTTTGCCCAGGGGCCCATTATTCCTTGCTACACCCTTGGGTTAGAATGTTGTGTCCTTGATCAGAAAGTCACTGGTTCAAAGTCCATGGCTGGCAGCGAGATGTCACTGTTGAGCCCTTAAGATTCATGGCCTGGCCAACCCTGCTGACTCTAATTAATAAATACATGTTACAGTACTAAGGCCACTTATGAGGCCACACCAATTACTAAAACACAGGAAACCGAGCTGTGCAGTAACATTGGAATAAAAATCAAACTGACTGTTTGTGTTCGTTGTTTCAGGGACGCTTGGTCCCGTCACCTCTGGGACTTCTCTCATTCTCTCAATCATTGTTTTGCCCCCCACCAATACTGCACCACCTTTTCAACTAACATTCTCCTCAATCCACCAAGAACAGTTTTCATCCATTATTACAGCAACAAAGAGAACAGAATAATTATATTGGTATTCTGATTTTTAGTAAATTAAATGAAGTTTCAAAATAAATATTTGAAAAAGTGTTTGTTACACAGCAGATTAGGATACTGTATTTTGTGACACGAATCGCAATGTTTTTATGCAAATTATCGCTTTGATGCATGTTCATTTGCAAAAAACAATAATGTCCCCCATTAGATTTCATAACTAAAACAACATCTGGGTTGTTCAAAATAAGTCCTCCGCAAAATCTTCCCTTGTGCCTAATCAAAGGCTAATCCTGTGTAAAATTCACTGTCTGCTCTTTCTGATTACTCATTATTCTTATAATATATTCAGGCACAGGGAAGAAAATTGTCATCTGTTTGTCAGGCATCCTATTCTGGTGATAATTACACTGCAGGTTTCGTGACCCAGACAGAGTTTGACTCTGTTCACCAGTGGTTGCAGTGGCTTTTGAACACCGAAAGAACCTGCATCTACGCCCACCACTGCAAACACTGGGGGAAATCGGCCGCACCAGATAGAGGTCATTTTTTATTAAAGTACTTCTACACCCACCGCAGAATGCCAGTGCAAAATCAACCCTGTCGCTGAGGTTCAGCCAAGATAAGGTTCATCCTTAAGTCAGGTTTCACTCTCAATGACTAATCTACACAGTGTAGAAGTCCAGCTTGCTGATTAGAATGTCATTTTCTTCCCAGAATCTAATTTTATATTTCCAGTAATTTGACTGCTGTATATGTATGCAGAGTGAGAGTACAGAGATGCATGTGAAGCACAGGGCTTCCAGTGTTAGTACACATGCAGAATGCCAAACAGTGTCCAATTACATGCCGTAATTGGGGAAAATCATAATTACAATTCCATAGAAGTGGAATGCAAAGCATAGTACAACTTTCCTGACTTTTCTTTAAACTTCAGCTGGAATAAGTACATGTCTATCATTATATCTAACACACACACACTCTTCACCCTCCTGCCTTCTGGCAAGAGGTACCGGAGCATTCGGGTCTTCGCTGCCAGATTGTGCAACAGTTTCTTCCCCGAAGCCGTCAGACTCCTGAACAATCAAAGCCTGGACTGATGCACACAGACACAAACACACACACACCCCGTTATACAGTCCACTACCTCAATAACTTTTTGCACAACCCATTGCACTGTCGCACTTTATACTTTACCTACTATCATCTCTTCGATTTCTTCTATTGTCTCATGTCGCACTGTTGTTGCAATCACTGCACTTTTTGCACACTTGCACTTCATGTAGTCCTGTGTTGATGATGTGTTATATGTAGCACCATGGTCCTGGAGGAACGCTGTCTAATTTCACTATGTACTGTGTTACTGTATATGGTTGAAACAAAAATAAAAGCCACTTGAATTGACTTGACTAATCTAAATATCAGAGGTGCATAGCTCAGGGCCAGAAAGTAAAATTCCAGACCAAGATTAAATTTCAACCAACCCGCTCTGTATAAAGATGTACATTCACAGAGTAACTCAACTGGTTGGTTGGAAAAAAATCTTGGTTTGAATTTTTACTTTCTGGACCTGATCTATCCACCTCTGCTAAATATACCTACACATGAAGGGCTTTTGTGTGTTTCCTTGGTATTAAATATTTATCCAAGCAGTTCAGCAAACCATGCTATCATTGCTAGCCAAATGGGTATGTTGACATCAGCCGGCACTTCTAATGGATAAACATCTTGTCTGTGGCACCAGATGGTTGGGTGCATTTGGGGACCCGTGGATAATCTTGGGAGGATGACCTTGTGGTGGAAAACAGACAGCTCCCTTTCAGATCCATTAACCCAATGGTGCAGGCTCCCAGGGCGTGACAGATGGCTGCGGAAAGAACAGCCCCCCCAGCCCCAATCACACCTTCCCTGCTCACATGGGTGGCCCTCGGTCTGCACCTTCCGTTCTCTGAAAGGCTCCCTGGAAGGTAAGTAATGATGATATGCAATCATTTATGTGAAGACTCAAGCCCCCCCCCCCATTCCCTTCCCATAGCCCTGCCCAGGATAAGCAGATAGAAGATGGATGGATGGATGGATGGATGGATGGATGGATGGATGGATGGATGGATGGATGGATGGATGGATGCCAAAGGACCAGCTCTCACAGTTACTTACTACCTGTTCTTTGCTATATTAAATTCAAAATCTTACTGCTCACCTTTAAGGCACTACATGGCCTTGCACCCCCTTACCTCAGTGATCTCCAGACCCCTTACTCTCTCCCTCGCTATGGGTGACAGGTCATTCAGTGCCATTACCCCCAAACTCTGGAATTCTCTTCCTCAGTCTCCCCATGACTGTTCTTCATTCCTCACTTTTAAATCTGACTATAGACCTTCCTGTTTAATGAACATTTCTCTTCTTGAACTGCTTAGATGTGTTTTTTTTCCCCTCCATGTAAAGCGGCTTTGTGTTTGTATTGTTATTTTTATTATGGATGGATGGATGAGTACTTGTTCAAGTTTTTCCAGTGTATACATACTTTTCGACATTATGCACTTTAGTCAATCATGATGATTCTTCTAGAGTCACCCTTGTTTATTTTTATTTACAAAATAAAATTTCTTTATTTCACCCTTTATTCCATCCTATGCTGCTGTTGGTAGGCAGGATGGTCTAAAAAGCATATGTAAAATTTCATGTGTACGTATTTGTAAACTGCCCTGAAAATTGCATGTTATACGTCCTACTGGAGTACACCTACAAAGACAAAGTCCTCATTTGGTAATATACATGACCAATAATAATCTTTCTGATCCTGATTCTGACAACATTGGCAGAATGGATGCGTGGATGAGGACCAAAAGGCTCTAATAGGATCAGTCACATCCCTGGCTGGCCTGACCCTGACCGGGACACAGGCTTTGCTCTGCCTTCCTCCACAACAACCATCCAGAGAGCTGTCACCCCCAGCAGCGAGCACACCACACAACACCCTATCCTCCCACATCTCCTTCAGCCACCCTGGGATGACCCTGCCTGGCTGGGGAGTGCGAGCAGGAGAAGCGATAATTAGAGGTGCAGTGTTAAATTAATTCACTGCGTCAACCCTCTCAGTAGTCGGCTCGTTAAACAGGGAGCATCAGAGAACATGAAACGACAGTAATCAGATGTGAGAAGGGAGGCGAGAAGATGCCCTTGCATGCAAAGGCTTTGTTTTTAGTCCCTAAAAAGGCACCGTGCTTTATGTAGTGCTAGCTGAGTGGTTGGCAGCCGGTCAATCGCAATCGGCAAGACATTTACGGTTAGTCGCGACAGAATTTCCAATCCCCCTTGATATAAAAATATATAAAAATATACTAATGGGGTCCCCACCTCAAGAAAAATATACCAAGGGATCCTCCCCATGTATAAAAATATTCCTAGGGAACCCCTCCCCCCCTACCCACCGTCAACAAGATATACCATTGCCATCGCAATCCGATAGCTCACCAGAGTATTTCCTTATTTTCTCTGCACTAGATGACCCAATGAAAGTGAAAAAGAAGACACTGTTTGCTGTTTTGGGTGAGTTTCACAGATGAATGGCCATTGGCTGCAGAGGCTAAGGATAGAGCTGATGGCGCTCTGAAGTCCCACCAGGAGTTCTGCCATTGTACCCTTGAACATTTAATTTAAAGTATTACAGTGAAATATCCATCTCTGTTAAGAGGTAAAAATGTGCTAACTCGATAACACCATAGATTAAGGTCTGCTGTTTATCTATAAATATACTGTTATTATAATTATAATACAGTATTTGATAATATTAATAAATACAATGATTTTCTTACAGTCAAATTTAGAAATTTCTTACAAAGATATCTTACTCCTGTTTTTTTAAAGAGCTTGTTAATGCAAGTAAAAACAGCACAATTGTAAGCAGTCTTTAAAATTAATTATACTGTACTTGAACCTTAATGGTCTGCTTCTTAACTAGTTCAATTAACAAACTGTTACTAATCATTTGATAATATTTCAGTAAATAAAAAGCTTCACTTACAATCAGATTTAGAAATGCTTTACTCCTTTATATTTTACTCCTGACTCATTAGTGTAGCTGCACTGTTCTATAATGGTTTTGTGCTTTTGTTGTTGCAATGTGCATTTGGTACCTTGATGGATTGTGTGAGGAAGGTCTTATGGTTGGTGACTGACAGATATGGGTGGGGTCCCCGGGGGACTAAGGGGAGGGTGTGTTGGGGTAACCTCCTCTTGGTCTGGGAGCTCTGAGGACCAGCGGCTTGTGCTCCGACCGTCAGCAAGGGCCCGTTCTCTTTAATGAGGTGCTTGAGCTACTGCAAGCTCCAGTTTCTATAAAGTGCCTTGTGGGACATCACCCAAGTCTGCCTTGTCATTCCAGCAGGGACACTACAGTAAATTACCCAACGATTAGTAACAGTCTATTAACGGTTAAGGAGCGGACCTTAAGCTAAAGTGGGTACCACTTTACAATTAGACTACCCTTATAAAGGGGTCATGAATTGTTTATAATCAGGTTATTAATTTGGTTGTAACACTTCTTAAATCATTCATAATCAATTATAAACAAGCTATGACTGATTTTTTTTTTTTAATCAATGAGTTACTATGGTTTATAAGCGGCAAAAGGGAGCCTCATGGTAAAGTGGAAGCCTAAAGGATTGCCAATAACTTCAAAAATGTAATTAATTTTAAAAAATTGCATGACTGAAGTTAAACAATTGGCTTGCACTGGATGTACAGTACTCTTGAAAATATCCCACCTTCCCCCCCCCCCACTCTGTCTGGGCTATCCCACTAATCCTTGGGAAAAAAATGTTAGCAAAGACGGGGCCGTCCACAGCCCCGTGAGATGTGAGCCGTGTTCCGCTATGCTGCTATGCCTCACTGACATTGAGGTTCCCAAATTGCAGATACAGAATTATTAAAATTGCCGAGGTAATTTCAGGATTTGGTGACAATTTCCATACACATTTCACTCCAACAGAAAAACATTTGAGAGCACCATGTCCCATCTGTTCCATGGGCCACACCAAGGTCACTTTAACAGGAGATTGTGGTATCAGGCCCATAACAGGAGCCTCCTATTGAATTATAAATGAGATGCATTCTGTCACAGACTCAAAGACATTTCTGTGTAATAGAACTGTGGGGTCACGGTAGACTGTACCCCTAATTCTAGCCATCCTAACAATAAATAGGGCTAATTTAACAAATCTTTCATCCAACATTCTGTCTGAAAAAAGCACTGCTCCAATACCATAATTTAAAGAATTGTTTGTGACCTCTGTGGTTGTCAAAATGTTGCCCGCAAATATATCACGATACGTTTTCTAAATTACGGGTGTAAATTAACTAAATGGCATAACATGAAAAATAAGCGCTGTTGTTTGGCGGGGGGGGGGGAAGGGGGCTGCCACCTGAGAGCTCTGCACTGATATTTTGGAAGCTGCGAGCAGGTTTGCATGGCCATCGCAGAGCACACACGCACACGCACACACGTGTAATTATATCTTTGTGGGGACTCTCCAATCATTTCTATGGACATAACCCTAATCCCAACTATGACAATCTTAACCTCAACCCAGCCCTAACCTTAACCATAACTAACCAAACAAAATACAAGATTTTTGACATTTTTACGTTTTTGATTGCGTTCACAGATCTTTGTGGGAAACAAAAAAAAACATTTTTTTATTACATCGTGGGGGGCATTTTGTCCCCCACAATGTATCCATCCATCCATCCATTGTCTCCCGCTTATCCGAGGTCAGGTCACGGGGGCAGTAGTCTCAGGAGGGAAACCCAGACTTCCCTCTCCCCGGCCACTTCATCCAGCTCCCCTGGGGGAATCCCGAGGAGTTCCCAGGCCAGCCGAGAGACATAGTCCCTCTAGCGTGTCCTGGGTGTTCCCCGGGGCCTCCTCCCAGTGGGACATGCCCACAACACCTCACCAGGGAGGCGTCCAGGAGGCATCCTAAGCAGATGCCCGAGCCACCTCATCTGACTCCTCTCAATGAGGAGGAGCAGTGGCTCTACTCTGAGCCCCTCCCGAATGACTGAGCTCCTAACCCTATCTCTAAGGGAGAGCCCAGCCACCCTGCAGAGGAAACTCATTTCGGCCGCTTGCACTCACGATCTCGTTCTTTCAGTCACTACCCACAACTCATGACCATAGGTGAGGGTAGGAACGTAGATCGACTGGTAAATCG
>JAODLC010000002.1:4922185-4957449 GCA_026781145.1 Hippopotamyrus pictus
ATCCCCGACCTGGAGAGAGCATTCTACCCTTTTCCGGCTGAGGACCATGGTCTCGGATTTGGAGGTGCTGATTCTCACACAATGTAATATAAACATAATACACGCACACACACACACACACACACACACACACAATGTGGGCACTATTTTATTGATCTAAAGCACACAGTCAGAAGTGAACGGCGCAAGTTCTTTTACGGCGTGACTAACATACTTTTGCTAGATGTGTGGGCCAAAAGGGTTGTACTTAGTCTCAGAGGGGTAAGAGGAAGACAGTAAAACGAACAGGAATTTCTCCCGTTCTCCAAAAATGATACTGATGCCACTTTGGTTCCCAAACCGCTCCTTGGGGGCACCTCAGCCAATCCATTAATTTATAACATTTCACCACCAGCTAAATAAATGGATTAATTATAATTAGTTTAATGAGTCAGTGAGGTATTAGCCATATGAGATGGGGTAGTGGTCAAGCCAAAAATATATATGGGTGTAATGGATAGTTGCTGCAGATATTGGGGGGATTTTAATGGCTAAGCTGACACAGTTGGAGAGACAATATCACAATTTTACACCAACGTGTTGGATCATTGAAACATCACTTTCTTTGACTGCCTAGGACTTTTGCCCAGTGCTGTACACAGGTGAGAGCTAAGCTTGAGATAACTGCATAGGGTTATCCATTTATCTGGCTCCACTGCAGCACTCTTTTGGCTAAAGGGCCTTACTCCAAGTAATACAACAACGGTACTTTACATGGGATTTCGACCAGCTACCTTATGGGCGCAGACTCCTAAACCACAGACCAACACCTCGTCTCACATTCATAACCAGCAGGCAAACGCATTCAGTCTCGCTAGATGGGTTCAGATAAGCTGCATATGAGCTGAGATCAGATGCAGGTTTGTGTGAAAGGAAGGGCTGTTCTGTTAAGGATTCTATTCCAAACTCATTCATTCTTTTTTATCTTTTAATGTTCTGCTCCTGTTTTTGTTCAGATTCATAATGGCAGACAAATTGACCATTCAACACAGGATTAGGGTGTGATTCACAGACAGAGGAGATTAAGCTCAGACTTTGCTCTGCTAACCAAGGGTGTGCGGTGTACAGCTCGACCGTCATCCCCGCCCCCACCTAGCCCCCCCCATAGGTGCCCAGTCCTTTTCCAGATCCTTCCTGAGTTGCCCACGTTCAGAGAATGACGTAATATGGGAGATGTTTGGAATAATGGAGAATCAAAGCGCATCAGGCTCAGAAAGTGGAGGAGAAATGTGGGCGTGTGACGGATTTACGAGAACATTATGATCACACAGCCCATTAGAACTCAATTAGTTTGGAGAGAAATTTCATCACAGGACCGAGAGAGTCCATCCCATTTGCATAAAACAATAAATAAATATTCAAACTATGAAAATTAAAACAGGAACAATTACTGGCATGTTTGAGAAATTAACAAATTCAATAAACTGTTTTCAGTGAAAACTATACAAAAGTATAAAAACAGAAATGCTACCACCAAACAATACAGAGTAATTTGTAGTTTGTAGCATAATTATAATTTTATAAAAATGCAAAATAATTTGTCTCTGCATTATTTGCGCAGCTGTACTACAATGTATATATTTAGTAGTAGGACTGATCCTCTTAACACAGAACTGATGCGACATAATAGATATTTAGCAGTAGAATTGATCCTCTTTACACAGAACTGACTGTAAATGTGACATAATTTAAGTCTGTCGTGAAATTTTACATCTAATTACTAGCATACCTTAGTCTCAATATGAAAAATGTAAATTTTTCAGTTTATCCCAAATATATATATTTTTTATTCAAATTACATCTGACACAGACCCTAGAAAGGTATTCACAAGGTGTGTGAAGCAATATTATTCTCTGTTGTTGGGCTTTGAGTGGAAAAAAGAAATCAGAAATGTATGAAGCACATCATTAAAAACCCAGATTCTGTTTATGTGTGAAATTAACCGCTATATTGAGAGGCATGCATTCACAAACTGTGAAAGTGTCACTGAAGTTTCACTATCCAAATAATAAAAATATAATCAAATATTAGTTTCAAAATAAAGGTTTATTTATTTTACCAATAAATTGTACATACAAACATTGAAAATCTAATTGTTCCACCGACTATATCCAACCAAAAATATCATTTACAGAACCACCCTCTATCATCATTTTTTCTATTTGCAATATTAAATACCTTATTAGAATTTAGGCTTTTCAGAATTTAAGAATTTAAACAGGTATTTAACTGGTCAGGTATAGTCAGGTATAGGTACACAGGAAACACTTCCTTGTAATGGAATGACACAACAGCCACATTAATCGGTGGGAATCTAATAAATGCCTATGACATTTACCGAGCAGACAATTTTAAACTATTTTTCCATCTGTTCTACAATGTTTGCAAACAATCTTAAATGACATTTAATAGTTTAAAATGTGTTAAATACTGTGATGATATCACCACATCTTGGCCTAAAAGCCCTTTGGAGGAGTAACTAACTTGTTACTTGAGCTAAAAGTCCTTGGTTGTCTATGTAGGTTGTCTCAAATGAACATACTGTTTCTCTGGCAACCTGCCAACCCTCAGAAATCTCCTACTCAGTTTTTTTTAAAGGAAGCCCACTTTTCAGATAACGGTTGCCCTCCAGGTGCCTAAGGAGTTGAGTCACAGAAATTAGCACATGCCAAGACAACATGCCAGGACATCTTCTAAGAAGAAAAACATACCTTTAACCTTCTACCGAAAAATGTTGTTTTCCTGAATGGTACGAAATACTTGGTACATGGTACAATCTGCATCTTGTTTGCCGTAGGGTTGAATGTTGTCAGTGTTATGCAGCTGAGACTACTCAATGTATCTTTCAAGCACGAGAGAGGGGGTAGGTCTAGGCATTGTACTTCTTCAGCAGGTCACTCTGCCAGTGTCTCTTGCGATCAGGAAAGAGCTTCGGGATGCGGATCTTTTTGAAATCCTCAATGCACTTTTTCAGCTCCTCCTCCAGCATCTTCTTCTCGTCAAGTTGCACGCCTGCGGGGTCCTTGTTCTCCTTGCCTAGTGAGCTGGGTGAGGTTTTGAGAGCCAGCGTGTTGGGTCTAGAAGGACTGGCCACAGGCATGGAAGGTGAGGATGGTGGTGCCATGGCTGGTGGAGGAGCAGGACTGGAATCTGATGGGGGTGCAGGGTCTGAGCTTGAGGGAGGTGGGGACAGGGAGATCATTTCTGTTGGAGAGGCAGGGCTAGAAGCACATGGAGGGAACATGTTAAAGACAAGGTTCGAGGCTAAGGGAGGAGGTGACATTGGGATTGTGGTTGTTGGAGGGACAAGGCTGGGGGGCGATGGAAGGAACATATTGAGGTCATGTGTAAGTAAATGGTTTGAGCCTAAGGGAGGAGGGGACAGGGGGATTAATGGTGGTGGAGGAGAAAGGCCTGGAGCTGATAAAAGGGATGAATTGAGGGAAATTAGAAGGAAAGGGTTTGGGGAAGGTGGATCAGAAGGATTTTGGTCTAAAGGAAGTTGGTCCATATCTGATAGAAGGTCCATGCTTGGCATAGGTGAAGAGGTACAGTCAAGGTCACATGACATGGTCATGTTGAGGTCAAGTGGAAAGGGTATATTTAGATGAACTGGTGGGAGAATACTGGGGGAAGGGGGTGAGCCAGGATAGATTGCTGGTGAACAAGGATTGTTCGAGATGGGAGGAGAAGCAGCACTTGCTGAAGGTACAATGGGGCAAAGAGAAGACGTGAGCAGTAGTTCAGGGCTTTCAGAGACCAGCGGTAAAGGAGGTGGGGGTGATGGAGGTTCACATTGCAGCTCCAACATCATGCTCCCCGCTGATTGGTCGATGGCAGTGCTCATGCATGATTGGTTGTCTGCCACGTGAGCTGTGTAAAGCTGAGGTGCTGCGTGCACAGATCTGCCACCTGGGTAGGAGAGAGAGCGGAGAGTGAGCAAGGCAGGGATATCAGGATTAGGTCAGCGTGCGAAGCGTTTGCCAACTGAACACAGGCAGCATTTCCCATAAAGAACACTGCATGGTAATGGAGAGAAAATCAAAGTGAAAAACAGTTATTTTAGTGCACAGCATGAGCTGATATATTTTAAACTTCCTACTCGAAAGTAAACTTACACCATTAGTTCTTCGGTGTTAAAGAACCCTTCCCTGCCATGTTACTGTGGTCAGAATCAATACTGTCCACTCCATTGAGAGGATCTTTTTTCTTCTAAAATACTCAGAGATGGCTGCATTTTTTATCTGTCAATTACAGTACCCTAGGCTGCAACCCTGTGAATACCATCCTGGCTGTTAGTGTGAGAGTGTGCACACTAACCTTCACTCCTTGCACAGTGTGACCATCCATACTGGTGCCAGCCCTTACGAAAATTAACCATGGTTTTACTATGATTAAATAACCATGGTTTACAATGGTTTGCCGTTTTTCATGGTTTTTTGGGTAACTTTGGAAACCATGACTATGGTTTTATTATGGTTTTGCTACAGTTAAACCCTAGTATAATCTTGGTCATAAACCATGTGTTTTGTTTTACTATGGATAAACCATGGTAGTACTATGGGTAGTACCAAAGTACCATGACGTACCATAGTAAAACTATGGTTACTGCATAAAAACCATAGGAAACCATAGTGAATTTTCATAAGGGGGAACACAGAGCTTGAGTGGAATTCAGTACAGAGATGTAAGTATGCCTTCATAGAGAATGCTTGAGGAACTCACTCTTTTATTTGCCACACGCATCAAAGTGTGCTGCAGTGGGCCATGGGCTGGGGGGGGGGCATGTACGCAGGGAAGGTGGGAGGGGTACGCTACTTGGGAAGATGCAGGCAGAGAGATGAAAGAAAAAAAGTGAACAACTGAAACTGAAAAAACAACTGAAGAACAGGGGTGTGGGGTCCAATCCGGCAGCAGGTTTTTACAGTTTTGGCTCAAACTGCGCAAAGTTTGCTAACACAGGTTAGCTTCCCTGTGTCTCTTCACTCAGTAAGTCGACCTTAAGGTAATGGCTTCAGAGGCACTATGCCCAACACAGGCTCTATGTGAAACACCCCACCCCCCTCCACACACACACACACACAACCTACTGCTGAACATAACAGATATATCTGTGTTTTTGTATGAGTGCTTGTACCACTGCATAGGTTCATATATCAGACATCATTTCATTATAAGCACAGATATATTTATAATACACATTTCTTATTATATTCCCTTTTGACCAATTCAGCTATATTAAGGTAAGCGCTCCAGATGGCAAGAATCCAAGTATGGTATTGATTTCAAAAAGCAAAAACACATATCGTAAAGTCCTCAAGTCATTAGTCACGCAAGGGTCGATCAGATGCAAATAGAGTGCCAGAATTATGGCCAAAATATCTAGAAAAAGAGACAAATACATAAGAATCATTAGCCGTACCTATTGCTCAGACCCCAGCAAACGCAACTTTAAATGTCCAAACAGTTCATGAAATACAGACGAAAACACCTGTGGGATTCGTGTGCTGGAGAGGAGGGACGATGACGATCGTGTGTGGGTGAGAAGAAACATGCGAAGGTGTGATCCCGACGAAGCCTGCGCGCACATGGTAGATACTGATCACGTGACTCACACTACTACGTGTTTTGATAGCCTGTGTGGATTCGTTTTTGAGTGGGAGGTTCAATGGTGCTGATCCTTTTAAGAAAATACTCCCCCATTTACCACGCTTTCTTTAAGACTTCCCATGTTCTGTCCAATGCTGGTTTGGCTTTTTTTGCTTTTCCTTATCGACCCATCTGTTCCTTGCTACATCTTTGTCTTCCCGTCATTACCAATAACGGCACTTTTAGTCCCACGATCGATGTGTCAGTCCTGATCAGAATCTGTAACATTTAAAAATGGTTTGCTTTTCATTTCCGCTCAGCGTGACAGAAATTATCGCACATCAGTCGTGCGTTCAGGCCAGAGGCACATCCTGTCAGCAGGTAGGGCAGGCAGCTGCTTGGGGCCCCCAAGCCACTAGATGGCGAACGAGAGCTGACACTTTAAACTACGGTAGTGGCAATTACGTTTTGAATGTTCATTCCTTTGAACTGTTTACAATTTTTTGTTAATATCAGATTATTTATTAAAATGATGACAAAAACTGGTTGGGGGGGGGGGGCAGTGAATTTTTGCTTGGGGCCCCAACAGATCCTAGGATCGCCTCTGGTTCAGGCGAACTGAATCAACTGTGTCCAGTAAGCCCGTAAATTGCAAACGTAAATATTTTCTGATCCGCTCTCCTCCACTTGATAAGTACTTGCAGGTGTCTTGAAGAATTGTGCATATGAATATTTACGCATCAATTTGCATCTCAGTAAGAGAAAATATCCAGCGCGAAGAAATGTATGAGTTTATTTTCAGGTTCGACTGATCTTTGCTTTCCCGTCATTTCAGTCAATAGCAATATTGTCATAAATGCGTCAGTTTTGCTGAGATCGTGGCACGTGTAATACAGGATGATCTTGCAAGTTAGTTACGCATTTGAAATGTTGTGGCTATTAAATGAACGTTATATTTATATTATATTACTTGTAGCTCTCGTAACATTATATTATAATTTTTAAAAATCAGTTTTACACAAGCCTGTAATCTAACAACATAACTGTGTTAATCGTTAGTGCATGTTAAACGTACACAAAATGTCACACTACAAGAAACTAATATACGGTCAATCAAGGCTATCAAAGGCGATATTTTTCTGATACTTTATTCATTCCTGTGGGGAAATTGTTTTTCTCATATCATATCTCGCTCTCCTTGAGGCTCACAGACATACAGATTATATAGAGGTGGGAACAGGTTTTACATTTGGAGTGCAACGTCAGTCAGTGTCCAGCGCCCCTGGAGCAATTGGGGCGCGCTCAAGGGCACGAGAGCGACGCCCCTCTGACAGCCATGGGCCCTCTGGCAGCCATCTGAACATTTGTTTTGAAAAAGCAGCAAAAGGTAATTTATTGTTAAATTAGACATTGTGGAAATAAAAGGTATTATTTATATTGCATGCTGACTAGTTTAGAGTTTTTATTTTTTTTTTTCTTTGTGGTGACATTGGTAGTTAAATAAACTCATCAAATATTCATGACATTTATTTGTTTTTGTAAACTATATATGTCTATGCCACTCTAATGTGTCTCCCATACTGCTGTGGTTTTTGCATTTTTCATCCTATCAAAACAATTTGTGTTTGCAGATTTGTGTTTGGTGTTCTCGAGTGTGTGACTGCACCATTTTACCTGATTTGGTCTTTGGTACCCGACACAACAAGGACTCTCACATTCCCCAAAAGTCCAAATGAGCATCTGTAAGCTTTCATGACATCTTCCTGATGTTCTTTGTTACATATTTACTTATATCTGTGTGGTGGAGTGAAGGTGGCTGATTGAGTACATTCCAAATTGGCCATTTAACGGGTGTTCCACCATGTTAGAGGGTGTAAGGCAGGGGTGGCCAATCTTATCCGCAAAGGGCCGGTGTGTATGTGGGTTTTCGCTGCAACTCCTTAATTAGATTACTAATTAGAGGACTGATTGGCTGAAGAGTCTTCACACCTGTGTTTGAACAGCTGACCTACAGGTTATCCCAAAAACCTGCATACACACCAGCCCTTCGCGGATAAGATTAGCCACCCCTGGAGTAAGCTGTAGTGTTCGGGAATCCAGGTCCTGCCAGTAATATTTCTGCAGGTATACTATACAGGTATGTTGCTTTGTTTGTACTAGAAGTTTGGTTAATATGGTTGGCTAGAAGATGTTTTAAAATTACTTTTAGCGGGGCATCTGAATGGGTTTAATGGCAATAGTGCTGGTGACTGTCTTGCAGCTTTTCATATTTCAGGTATGTTTCTTTTAAATGTGGCGTTTCGCTGACTGGTGTGTTGTATATTACCTAATTAGCTTTTAGTGGCGAATGCTGCCATTTGAGAGAGACCTCAAACTACGGGGTTATCATAGCTGCCAGCAGGACGGAGGTGGTTTAGCTTAAGTTTTCAGTCGCCTCTTAGTACATTTAGTACTGATGTTGGTGTTGTGTATTTTCCAGGATAAATTTGATCCCCGTAAAGTGTTCTTGGAGTGGCCAGGACTTAGCGCAGCTGTTTTTGCCTCTGTTGGTGTGGATTTATCTTCTGCTCCGGACGCCTCTTCACTCGGAGATTCTGTCATTTATCTTGGAGAATTGCCGTGCTCTCCTACTGTCTTAATTTTGTTGTTGGATCGGACTGTAGAAGTGTTTGAGACTGTAATTTAATTTGGTGTCTCGTTAAATTGCTTGTGAAAGCGATCTGTCTTGTAATGGTTCCGTGGTTATGTGTATTGTAACTTTCTTGGACTGACCAGCGGCTTTCTCTCTTGCCAGGTACTGGGAGATGAATCGTGGGGAATCTGGTGTCCTGGTGGTGGGATTCCGCCCCGTGTATGGTTGGGTTTGCCGTGTGTGTGTATTTGCACAATGGTGGTCATTTTTTTTTTCCATAAGTACTCCCGCTGGTTCCTCTCATAAGTACATGGTAACCTGAGTAATGTGTGTTGGGGCAGAACCTGGGGTCTGGTTTTAAGAAGGTGACTTGTAAGGGATTGTGGTTTACCACACTGCCATAGCTTTGTTCATATTCGGTGTACTGCTTTTAAAAACAAATATATTTTAGTAGTGGAAGAACGTCTTTGCTCCTGCTTGTTAGGCGGGTCGAACCTCTGTGCCTCTAGCTGTAGGCTAGGAGGAGAGTGACTGTATGAATATCCCGGGGTGAAAGCCCCAGGGTGGGGTAGTCATCTATTTCAGTGGTTTATCCCTTTGGAGTCTGAGGTCTCTTAGCTACCTCTTCGCTACATTTGTATGGATTTTACATGGACTATTTTTTTATCATCTGACATTGTTTAGTCAACATGTATAATCTGCTATACTGTATGGTCCAATTTGATTGGCAGTCAGCCAGTTGGTGTTTTGGTTGTTTCCTTTAACACTTTGAAGTCATGTGCTCATTACCTCTCTGCTTAGAACTCCCCTTTCTCTCTCTCTCTAAAGATTGTACTTGTTAAATGAGACAAGTTTGCCAACTAACGTTTTCAAATTGCAGTTTTGCTGTCAGATTTTATGTACGAGCTAGCCTGGTGCTCTTAAGTATTGTTTTCGTCTGAATAATGTTTTAACTGTCCTTTTGGTGTGACAGCATTCTATGGATTTACAGTATATTCCTGTACTCTTCTCCCTCAACTGGCTACCCATGGAGTTCAGAGTAACATATAGCCTAATACTACTTCATACCTTTAATGCTTTAAACTGACTTGCTCCAGTGTATCTTAGGGATGTACACCTACACTCAACACACTCCACCCTGAATAGTTCATTCACAAGATGCTGGTTATCTTGTCTCATACAGAACTTCCTAAAAGATGGCAGAACATTCTTGTGCATTCTTTTATAAAAGAATCTTCCCACTCATGTGTAGGATTTTACCACAGCCTCTGTTTTTCTACAATAAAAACCTCTTGTTTTCCTGTGTAGTGGAGGGAGCTGTTTAGAGGATTGATCCAAAATATAGCCTTGAGCCACGCAGTCATTGCATATTATTAGGTCTATTAGTCCATGCCTTGTTTTAGTATTGACTTTCTGAAGTTTCTCATGATTCCTCAAGGTTGTGTACCTCCGTATAACCTCAATAGTAACCCAATACTTTTTCAAACAACTATTCGTTGCTTTCCAATCTGCCTTCCACCCAGCTTTGACCTAACCAATGAGATGCACTTAGACAGTCACCTTGCAGTAGTGTCTGCAGAAATGATGATTGTGTATTTATGATCAAGAGCTCCAAACACAGTGCTCTACGTTGACCCATTCTTTGTTCCCTGCCTCAACCAGCTCGGTCACTTGCCCATGGTCATTTTCTCCATCTTCCATCATGTGGAGTTGTTGTTTTTGCATTTCATATACTCTACATATAATCATAAATTGTACATGTGTATTGTCTGTTATTTTTATTCTCTTTGAAAATGAACTGCAAATCACCGCAAAGCCCATTCTGATAAACTAAGCCTTTTGACTGATATGTTAATTGATTGACTGATCAACCAACTTGTAATCTGTCATGAAGATCCACTGTGCTTTAAGGACAAAGTTCTCCTGAGATTATTGATAATTAGAGGAAGGATTAGACCCCAGATGGCCGGGTGTCTTTAATGCTCACATTCTGCATTGCTGCGCCCCCCCCCCCTTACCTCAGTAGGCCATGTGCGCATTCACCTACTCTGCTCCATTTCAGCTGCGTCCTTCGGATGCAAAGAAGGCTTTTTATCAGGGGGCTAATGGAGTAATTACACCCCAAAGGGGATCGGGAGCAGAGTATCATGGCCTTCCTGATAATCAGCACCGTATGCCACCTGTGCAGGGATCTGGCGGCTGCTCTGTATGGCACATGACCCGGGCAAAGCTACCTTCTACCACCAGAGCAATGTGGAACTGCCACAAGGGCCGGGGCTTTAATGGGCTTTGAGTGGTGGTTATGACTGGGGGGGTCTAAAAGTGAAGATGGCCGTCTGCACCTCAGCCTTGCACCTTGATTGGGGTGATCTTCCTGCTGAAGGGGACTTCCAGCTCTGCATTATGTGACCGCGGAGTACCCCTAATGATTGCCCCGGAAATGTCTGTCATAGCCACTGGGCGCGGGTCTGTGCTGACGCATCGGCCTGCTGGACATACTACGCCGATGGTCTGGCCCATTGCTCTGTCTATAAATAGCACAGTTAACGGGCCCATGGCACAGGCTTAGCGATCGGATCAGCGGTGCAGCTGGCGCCACCAGCGACCTGGGCCTGGTCCCCAGCCTTCCACCTCGCTCCTCAGTGCTGACAAAAAGGGCAGCTTGCCGTCGCCGCCTGCGGCTGTCGCTGCCATTTGTATACTCTAAGGACTTCTGGGCACATGACGCCTTTCTCCGTAGCTCTGGCGCTGCCCGTACGGGCACTGCAGGCACCGCAATGGGAGGCGGAGCCTTCCTATTCACACGTGCACACCCAGCAGCCCCACTACGGAGGACGCCAGGTGCTGGCAACTAACAAAAAAATCTGATAACCAGCGTTTCTTTTTCAGTTGCTCTGATGAGCACTGGAACCATTACAGGGGCACCAGTAAGTCATAATTTGCAGGTGTGGACCAATATCGGCAGCCACCATCTGCTTACCATGCACTCCACACACACCAGCTGCCTCTGGAACACTTCTGTTCCAGTCACAGGCCAAATTCGCACTTTACAGGGAACTCAAATGCCAGATTGACTCCCATGATCCTTTGCATGTCAGTGGGGCAGGGGGGGGAGTTATTCACATCCACTTTACATTCTGCAGCACATGTGACTGGGTCCTCTTATTTCTTAGTTATCAGGACCTCGTGGATATGCTAATCTGTGAAACACATAAGATTAATTAACTAAGTGAACCCAATCATTTTACCGGATGTGGCTTGTTCTCAAGGCAGTTGTGCTTTGTTTTTTAATGGCTTTCAGTACTTAGCCCATAATGATGAATGTGTTTTTAATTTTTTTTAATTAGAAATAAAAGGCTAATGTTTTTAAAACACACTTTTACCACTTACTTAACAGATATATAAATGTTGCGAACCCCTGAATAAATGTGTGTTGGAGATTTGTTGTTATTAGTCTTTACTGTATGACGGTAACATCTGTAACATCTCTAATTAGCTAAATAAAGGCTAATTTAGAAAAAGTTGTTTAGTTAGAAAGCAGTAGGGTGAGAAGGTCCCTGGAATGAGGATTAGGGAATTTCAATCTGGAGTGGTTTCCTCAATTTATAACACTATGAATTCATGGGAAAGTAGAACTATCTCCTTAATGTAGGTATAATGCTATGCCAGAGACAGAAAGCTGAAAACATTCATTGATGTCTGCACCAAACAAATACCTGAAAATGTAGCATGCATATAATTTCCAAATCCCCTGGCCTCTAATGTACTAATGTGACTGCACCCTGTTGTTATGATTGGCATAAAGGTGAATTTTCAGTTCATTTGAACCAGAGACATGATCTGAGTTTAATGCTGTGGATTTGGGTCAAGTCACCTGCCATTTGACCTCAATATCAAAACAGAGAAGG
The DNA here is from genome assembly GCA_026781145.1 of Hippopotamyrus pictus. NCBI lineage: Eukaryota > Metazoa > Chordata > Actinopteri > Osteoglossiformes > Mormyridae > Hippopotamyrus > Hippopotamyrus pictus. The sequence goes on from JAODLC010000002.1 coordinate 4,934,355, forward strand.
TGCTTGTTCATGCGGACAGCATCCTCCCACTGCTTTCGAAAGACCTCAAAGCTCAATTGTGGGTAATCCCTGGGTCATCTTTTGTTGATTCGTCTGAAATAGCAGCATCCCACTTCTCCAAAACAGACACAATTATTATGGAGGCAGTGACTCTAATTGGCAAGGATGAGACAAGGATGTCTCTCCACTTTTTATTCCTTCAGCTTTTATTCTACTTAGAGCAGAGTACGTGTTCTGCGCAACTGAGGCCTGTGTTTAACTTTTGCTGCATGTACCTGTATGTTTTACTATCATTGTGAAGACAAATTTCCAGGAAACGCACACTTCCCCAAAAAATATGGAAAGCCAACATTATGGGGCCATAGGCACAAATTAACACCTTTTATTAATTTAGCCTGTTGTTGAAAGACATTTTATGAGACAAAGTTTTTATTCTGCAATCGGTTTTGCTGTGGTGGGGTGGGATTCATTCATTTCTTTAAAGTGAACAGGAAGTCGACTCTCTGAGCTGCAAAGGTATAAATAATAATGGTGTGATTAAAACACACCTCCATTCAGTAAAAAAATGCTGGCACTCTGTCTACTTGCTATCACCACAGTCACTCAAGTATTATTCTGTCCCTTGGCAGCACTTAATATAATTTTCTTGTACATGTATCAGTAGGTGCCTGTAAGATTAGAATATCAATGATGTTTCAGTATTTATACAATGTCCATCTTAAAGTCTTCGTGGTTGGTAATAGCCTTGAGAACAGACACTGAGCTGCAAAGCCCAAACATTTTATTCAGTTGACATTGTCTGTATCTAAGGACAGAAACCAGCCTAGCAAACATTTCTACCCAAAAGGAAGTTGCCCCTTTATTCTGGTAAAATATCCATGTCTGTAATGTTCATTACCAATGGAAAATTCAGACATGCCTGCTTTTAATTCATGTCTCTATTTTATCTGTTATTCACCATATAGTAAAAGCCCTAGAGGCAGTAAAGTAATAAATATCAAATATTGCAATGACCAAGTCATGTGTTGAATATATCAAATTTTAGATTCTTCAAAACAGCCCCCTTTGGATTTGATAACAGCATTGCAGACTATTGACATTCTTTCGACCAGCTTCCTGATGTTCTGAATTCTTCTCCAACAACCCTGAAGGAATTTCCAAGTTCTGTGCACAAGTTGGCTACTTTGGTCTTACTCTTAGATCCAACTCATCCCAAAGCAGCTCTATAGGGTTTAGGTGGGGAGACTGGGAGCCAGGTCATCTGTCACAGCACTCCATCTCTTGCCTTTTTCACAAAGTAACACTTACTGTGCTTTAGGTGTGCTTAGGGTCAATATCTTGTTGAAAAACAGATGCTATTCAGTAGGTGTGTCCAGACTTTTGCCTGGTACTGTAGGTATGTGTCCAAGGGCAGCCCTAAGAAAACATGCTCATAACATTACCCTCTAAGGTATCCTGTCACTACTGAAGAACCTAATAATTGCTTGTTCTTGGTCTTTCTTCCCCTCTGACAGGGCCTGAATGGTACTTGACTTGACCTTTAGAGAGGAGTGAAATAAAAGTAATAGTTCTCCTACTTCCAGCTCGTGAAAAGAATTCACCATGTTTGGCCAATTAAAATGTTCCCTGAGACTCAGCTTACTCATGTAGACATCAGCTGCATCATACCTGCCAAAGAAATTTATGATCCTTAGTGAACTTTTTGCCTTCAATTGTTTACTTCACGGATAAACTCCCATGGCAGTACAATATATTGGCAGTGTTCCACAACACGCATCAAGGCCAACCATGATAATATATATAAGAACCAAACATGACTTAACTGATAAATCTTCTGATGGCAGAGCTATGGGGTTGCAGTTTTTGAATTGTCAACAAATGTGATGACAGCTATGTTGTGCATCATTTCCGATATTAAACTCAGCACTAACAGGCTCCCTCAACATCGACTTTCAAATGTACATCATACGGTCATGCTCATGGCTTGCTCTGTTTCTTTGTGTTCATTTTTTTGTCTTGAGAATTTTGTTTTATCCCAAACTACACACAGTAATTAATTTCTGTTGTAAACCTCTGAAACTCAATCCTTTGACCATGGTGTCTTGCAAAGAATGCTATTAATTGTATGTGTGTGAGTATTCAAGAAGATCAGCTGGTTAGAGGAACCACAGAATGTGATACTAAAATTGCAGGAGACGAGTGGATGTCATTCGTAAATAAAATGTAAATGTCTCGTACAACAAAATCTCAAAACAACCTTCATAGTCGGAAGTCAGTGCATGCACGCATCCTGTAAGAAGCAGTACAAAAATGCACTGGAGATAAGCACAGATTGATTGAAAACGCAGCCCACAGACCAATGAGTCATGCTGAAAGCATGTGGAGGAGTCATAAAATAGACCCTTTGATGGACTTTGATTACTATGGTTAAGTAAGGAGGGGAATAAGTGAAGCACAGCAACAAAATAGCAATGAGCAAGCAGAGCTACCCCTCAAAGCTACAGTGTGTATGTGCACGGTGTACATGTGAGTCTTTGCAAGGGTCATACAGGCCAAGTAGGAGAAAACACAGATCCAGTTCAGGAACATCATCAGCAGAGTTTTAGAAGATCAGCATTAATCACAAAATAACTTTATTATCTGACTCTGGTCATAGCCATCATACTGTTTCATAGATACAGTCATAAAATGGGGATATGGCGTGGTCATGCACACTATAGCTTTAGCCAAGAGCATCACAATACAGCATTGTACAGGAATCTCCAGTTTCTTTATACTTTTCAGAATGGGAGTGTTCTTGTTTCTAGCAGAGCTTGAACAGGCCATCATCTCCCCAAACCCCTTTCCATTCCATTAAGCTGATTCGTATAATATTAATGTACAAAGCAGAGCCCAAAAACCTCAGCTGTGGACACGTGTCAGATATGTAGACTAAAATGTTTCATAGCCACTTCCATTACATTCACTGCTGACTCTGTCTTTTAAGGTCCTGCTTGAGCCTGTGCAGAGGATGCATGGTATTGTGTCTCAGGGAGGCCCTTGACATGGCCAGTACCAACTGCCCCTCTACTACAGATAAGAAATTCCGATACTTTTAAATAGTGAGGCTGGGACAGAGGGTGTTCCCATATTCTTTCTTTTTTGGAACATTAAATAATGTTCTTTACAGAATGGATCACATCATCCATAACAGGCGTTCTAGACCTATGTAGAACAGCTGGCATGATGTGGTTGGCATGGTTCGAGGAACCCAGTGGCAATCTCAGCTGTAGGTCACTTGTCAGGCTAATGCATAAAAACAAAGGGAAAAAAATAACAGGTGCCACAAAGTCACATGGGCATTTTGCTGAGGATTTATTCTAAACACCTCTGCCTGCCTTTCATATCTCTGCAGCGTGCCATGCAAGAAACAGATTGATTGATATCTGGGTGTCAGAAAGGCGGAGGGAGACAGAGCTGTCATCCATCTCTGGGGGAGGAGGGGCAGGTGACCGTTTCTGTTTGTGATAATTCACTCCCACCGTTTTTCATTCCGGTGTCTCTATAATTTAGTTTCTTCCGCTTTCGTTTTGACAGCGACCCTGAACCAGAGCCTCCCCTCACATCTGAGCCGTAAGCTGCTCATTCTGGCCTGTTTTTCTTCCTTCCCCACTAAAATGGCACTTTCACAATTGTTTATTTATGAAGATATTTGTCTAGTTTCTCTCCTATCCCATCTGCCCCCGAAAAAGGAATCCCCAGATGAAGCCCCAGGCTGCCCCAAACTCGCTGCATCATGTGGTTCTGTTCACGGTGCTGCCAAGGTTTGGCAAGCAGTCCTCAGCCAGCTACTGGAAAAAACAAGGACCTTACACACCCATCCAGAAAACCCAGTGTACAGGGTACATTCACCGCAATTCACTACTTCAAGCTTGAGTCTGTGCCATACTATATAACCCCCGTCAAGATCATGAGCTCTTCACTTCAATGATGCTTTACAGTGTTTCCTCAAAGATTTGGTCAAAACACTTAAACAATCAGATCTCTCTGCACACTGATATGCCATGATATGCCACCATTGTACTTCCTATGACAACCTGAACTTCAACACAAACATTTTGATTCATGACAGAGTGCATCCTGTCAAAGCATATTTAAATACATCATGTTGCTGCTCAGTCTGTCAGCTTCAGCTTCTGTTAGCTTTCTAGTTCAGATCTTCAGAGGTTGCTACATTGCCATGGATTAAGCCATCAGTTCTCCACTGTGCTTAATAGATAAGACCTTCTATGAAAAATGAGGGATTTCAACACAAAACAATCTAAATCTTTAGCAGCGATCAGGACTTACAACTTGTCCCAGATTGTCAGCAGCTCTCAATTGGAATTCCAGAGGCTTCCATACCCATTTCATCAGACCTGTGCCCGTATTAACAACTTATGTTGCATCCCAAACATACGTAATTCCATAGGACAGCAGATACACAACAGTCATAATATTTTTCAACAAATCTTTGAATAACAACCTCAGATTCAGTCCTAGAATCGGACAACCAATTACCTAGATTAATCTCAGCAATACAGAAGTGTCAAATGTGCATTGACAAATCCAATTAACTGTTACTCATTTTTTTCTAGATCTGCTCTTCTAGGCTACCTTAAGACCAATTGCCCCAGGAAAAAGAAGCTTGTTCTCTGAACAGTGGGTGTAGACAGTCAGGATAAACCCAATAAATAAATTAATTTGCTGCCCAACTCTTCACTCCCAAAACATCTCACCCCCAAACATCTCCAAGGTCAACGAAGGCAACGATCACTAGCAAATGTCCAGCTTAGTGTGATGGAGGGATAGGGTGGTGGACCAAATTGCAATGTCCCAGATTACAGAGTGCAATGTTCCAGTTCAAATCCACTCTGGCTAAGTAAAAGGCATGATTAAAACTATTCCATCTAGAGATGTAAAATGAGCCTTACAATAATGAAATGGCTGAAGGCTTGCTCACATAGCATTATGAAAACAATAATGCAAGCTTCATTGTTAGCCTCTTTTAGACTTCTATTATATTGCTTTTTACTAAATAGAAAAATTATGATTTGACATGAATTAATTTTTATGCCCATACAATTCCAGAACAGTGGAAAAAAAAGCAAAGTTCGTATTAATAGCAAAATTAATATGCTGCCTTTGGCAGTCTTTCTGTTTTCAGAATTGACGGGTAGGTGCCAGCCCAACAGGCCATTTAAGCATCACACATGGCAGCAGATAAACCTAATCAGCTTGTGACAATACCACAAAGGGTGATAACTATCCATTATGCCCTGTACATAAAGCCAGAAGGGGTTAATGCGTTTAATGTTACGACACATATGGCCACGACATCACTGCTACCTCCAGACAAAGCATGTTTTAATTTTCTCCATCCTTTATATTCAAACGTTCTTCAGGATATTAAGAAACTCCACAAATGGCATATTGATGTGTTCTCTAGTCATGCATCATTTTTTTTTAATAGCCACAGGATCTTAATTTTAAACCTTAAGAATTTATAATGAAGTCACTTAGGTGCTTCAGGAATACGTAAACAGCCTGTACTAATAACATTTTGTTTTATTTTTGTCTATGTGCTTGTGGTGAATGCTGTTTAGCAAAGAGGACACCTCTTTGAAATGCTTTTTTTCCTGCATTTGAGACCACCTCTATAATTATAAATTAATTTGTGCCTGCCTCAGTGAGATGATTAATATTAATAATAAACATTCTGTAGTGTTTTTTTGAGGTAAGTAATACTGTGCTTCTAGTGAATACCGATGTCCTGAGGGTACACCTGAAAAACATCTGTTAGATACACCCTGCATCCCCCTCTGTTTTCATAAGATTACATATAGTATTCTCACAGCCTTGCTGTAATATGATGTAATGTGATGGCCATGTCATTGGGCTGTAATGTGACAGTGAGAGGGGGCGGCCATCTGATAGAGAAGCCATTTTCTAACCACACATAAAAATACACTGAAGTAGGTTGGGAAGGTGTACATATTTAAGCCAATCTATTAGCTAATGCAATATCCCAAAATAAACATAGTTATGCTACAACTAAATAACTAGATTTTACACTCCTCTTGAATCCTAGCTTGAAATTGATCCCTTTCTATCAGTGTATGGGCTGGTGTCTTTACAATGTGCTTTACAACACCATGCAAAACAACCGCAGCTCCCCTACCCCCATCCATCCTTACACAGCAAATGGGGATTATCCTGTGAGATTAAGAGCCACATACAAAAAGTGCAGACATTTAAATCAAAGTACAAGAGTTATGAAATAAAAAGAACATGTATGCAATGAGTTACCATTTCCTGCTATTTTTATGTGTCGAATACAAACCATGGATGGTCTGATGCAAAGAAAACACTCTCAGTTAAGACCCCTAATATTACCCCTTACCTGCCCAATTCCTATCCCAAACAGATTTTCAAAGTATGCCTTGTGACCCAGAATAGCTTGTTTTGGCATTAACAGCTCAGTTGGGCCAAACAAAGACGTGCCCTGGGTTCAAAGCAGCCTGTGTATGAACACAGTGTAAGTTTGCCTCTGTCCAGAGTCTCATACCTGCTGGAACAGCCCTGTAACCTCATTCATTGGCCCCCAATCTAGGAGCTCAAATTGCTGTCTTGAGTTTGCTAGTGATATGTCTCAGTATTATCGATGTACTGGAGAAATGTTCACCATCAAACCTGCAAACCACTCTTAAACTACAGTCACAGACATACATCAAAGTGTAGTTCACAGAGAGCTTAAGATCAGGTGTTAAAGCTTCTCGTCTCTTTTGTGGTGCAGATATTCCACAAAGGTGAAGGACTTTCGCAGTGTTTGGTGGGAGGCTGTGCAGTTATTGAGGTCTTCACGAAGCCCAGGTCTCCAGAACTACCATTACAAAAGGCATGATGTGGAACATCACGAAACGAGCATTTAAATCACCACATTGTAGTTTTCATTGACAGGAAGGGCATAAGAAAAGGAGGAATACAAGAGGAGGTTTTTTTGTTTTTTTTTCCAGCTGGGAGGAGGAAGGCGCGATTGACAGGCAATGGCAGGGACACTTTTGAAGATGGGACTACTGATTCAGAGGTGACAAACGTCTGACACTAGAGGGAGCTGTTTGGAGGAAGTGGCTGGGTAGAGATGGGAGGTGGAACAGGGAGCGTCTATATAACTACAACAAGGGAGCCATCACAGGGAGCAGCAGAACGCTGGGGGAGGCGCAGGGAGGAAGGGAGGTCTGAGCTCACTCACGGTAGAACACATATTCTGTGTAGCTTGTCCAGATCTTGTCATCCGTCTGTTCGTGGGCAAAGGCGCAGGTCCCAGTGGAGTTACAGGCCACCATATGGAAGCCAGCATCGGCCAGCTTGTCAAAGGCCTGCTCCAGGAAGGTAAACTTGAGGTAGTAGCGGGATGTGTAGCGCTCAGGGGGGCGGTCAGGATCCCGACTCTCGTTCAGGGTGTCCCCAAAAACCTCTTTAGCCAGGGAAGTCTTCCCACACACCATGATCCGTGCCACCCGGCGAAATTTGGCATCAGTCTGGCTGTCCCGGCCCAACGTGTAGGAGCCCCGGTAGCCAATGGTGATGAATCCTGAACGCTTACCATCCCCGACTCCCCCAAGCGCCACACAGGCGGCCGCTGCCCCCAGCGTGGCCAAGTTGCGAGTGCTGTCGGTGTTGGGCGAGGACTCCTCTGGATCACTCTGGCAGCCTTCGTCACCCAGAGAGTTCTGCTTGCTGAGCCTGGGAGCCAGCAACTTGACTAGCTCAGGCAGGTTGAAGAACTCAGCCTCCCGCTGTAGCCTACCACGCTCTGGGAAGTGGTCAGGGAGCACCAACTGCTGGTCACGCATGTAATCCAGGATGTAGCGGAACAGGAAGCCATCGCGGTCCACGAAGAAGCGGCCCTTGTTGTCGCGCGCTAGCCCCTTAGCACTTTTCTGGCTGAACATCTCCCAGAGGAGAGAGTCTGGTACACTAATGAGAGTGGTGTAGCGAGTGATGTATACTTGCCCACCCACATTCAGCTCCACAATCTCTGGAAATGGCTGCTCTTCTCCAAGAATGCCACTCGGGTTATCCGGCAAAGCCATGGCACTCCACAGGGGCTGAAACTCTTACCCCGCTTTGACTTAATATCCCTGATGGGCTGAACACTTAATCTCTTGTAATGCACCTCACAGTTATGTTTATTATCTGCAAAAAATATATATTTTTGCTCTGCGCACTGTATTCATTAAAGAAGTTCTGATCTTGATTTGCCGGGTCGCCAGTCTGGACTGAAAAAATACTTAGGTGCAGAAAGACAATAAAAAAGTGTCAATGAAAGGTTATCACAAAAGTTCCGCTTAAGTTACGTGCTTGCCTTCTCTTCTTCATCATCCGAGGGAGACCTCCGGTTTTATTTCTGCCCTTTAAACGTAAAATGTCAGTATAAAGCGTGAAGAAAAGTAAAGAGCTATAGTCTGTTAGTCAACGCAAGAAAAATATGCCTGAACGAGCAGTCCGACTCGCCGCTGGTTTAGCTTTTAAAATACTACAGCACCAGTCCTGTGGAAAACGCTGAGGCGCGCTGTATCCGCGCTGGTCGCAGGATTGCGAAAGGAACCCCGATCCCCACTATGCCAGTGACAACGGGAAAACAGGAAATTTGTTCTAATTATACACGATATGCGCTTCCCCGGTAAGTTAAAATATAAGTAACAAACCGCCCTGCACTTTGGTCACGAGTAGTTTTCAAAATGTCTGAAAACAAATGACATTTCGCGTTGTATTACAATAATAATCCCAAATAAGAGTTTTTGGAGACTGCATGCATTGCTAAGCCAAAGAACAACGAGAAAATAATACAGGCAAAATTAACGTCGGTAGGACAATGCGATGCAGTAAAAAAAAAAATGAAAACATCTGTTTACGAGAGAAACGTTTTCATGAAACTGGAACTGATACCCTACCTCATTACACGGATCTCTCCCTTCCCTTCTTCTCTGAGCAGAGCCCGCACCAGTACTATAATATTCTCTTCATTAACCCCACCTACACTCCGGTGACGTTGCCTTGGCTTACATCCAACTAGTTGGCCCATGTACTAGCAGTTACAAAACCCAAAGCAGCATCTCATACCCCTGGCCGGTCTAGAATATACTGATTTTTTTTTTAACTGAAGAGAGGATGGGAATCTTTTACCGTTAGTAAAATATAACTGTCCTTATTGCGCGAAATTACTGATAACTGCGCATAAAAAATATTGAAATTTTCAAACTGTCTTGCACAGCAGATTGAATCCGTCTGTTTTTCTTTGTTTGTTCATTTTTTTCGATCGTTCATTCAGTTTTTAAACAGAATATTTTGGGATTTTTTTAGTAGCTTCATCTTCACTGCTATGCCACTATTAATTGATTAAACTGGTGGTGGGGGAGTATAATTTCAAATACATACATTTATTTCAATGCTCCATATTTTGGATTTATCATTTTTAATCTTAAAATGAACCGATAAAATACTTATATACATTTTAAATACTTCTATTAATTTTACTACAGCTTACATAGTGAAATGATGGCGAAATATTTAAAGTCATTCTTTATAATACAGGGAATAGTTTTAAAGTTGTTTGGCTTCACTATGAATGGTTAATGCGTTCGTATTTTCAACAAGCGATTAATAAACACAAAAGTCTGTGACCAAAAATAAAAATATGGTTTTTGTATATGACCAAATACAAAAAAAGTCGTAAGTTATTTATAAATTGTAAAAAAAAAAAATACACTCAAAAACCATGCCATTTTAGTGGGGCATTATTTCTCGTGAAATAGTGACATCTGGCGACCACAGAAAGCAGTTACACACTTAAGACTTTAAATCACAATTGACAAGTTCTTTCGCAGGAACAAGTTGACGTTACTGGTACAGTACCATGTATTCGGAGATATATTAATATATTATTGTTATATCCATATATATGGATATGTAGGTTACGTGTTAGCAATTCTGAAATAATGAATTCATTGTTTTTATGGATGCTCTAATGCAACTAAAAATAAGGAACATATATGGCATGGGCAGTATATGTTATACTTTAAGACAGTCGTGCAAGAGCTTTCATTTTCAAGTTTCCTTTTTCTTTGTTTTTTTTCTTATACATTAGCAACATGAGAAAACAACTGAGCAGCAGAGCATCGTAGATACCAAAAACAGTTTATAAGTCACCCTTCAGTACCCATAACATTTCTCGCAGTTAAACCATTTGACGCTCAGTTTCCTAACTTTTAATGACACAAGAAAGAACAGCACGACATAAAACGATTCCTGTTTCTATATATCTCGCCTACATCCTCTTGGTGAATGCAAAGAAACAAACCCGAAGTTCTAACCACATCCGGAGGTGCTTCGGCTTCTTTTAGCAATCGTCGGTAAAAGTAGCAGTAAGTGTGAGCAGTTGGAGAGCGCTGCCGGCCACCCTGTCCACCTGTCCGATAAGGTGAAGAGCGCAGAAATCCTGCTGGAAATTATACAGCACGTAAGCCGGACATGCCGATAAGTACCTGTAACACCGCATTTAACATTTTTTTCCGTTTGAGCGAATAAGTTTTCTAAATGTGACGTTTCATCTTCCTGTCTATGCATTTCGAAGATATAAGGGAAAGTTGGACGGCCGGGGGTATTGTTTCATGTTTAAATGTATGTGTTTAATAATGTATGAAGGCCAGGCATTCACTGTGAACTGTGTTGGCGTGATATTGTCCAAAAAGAAAGCGAAACTGTGCCCTGAGAGCAGCGTCGGCTGCAGCTTTCGCCCCCAGAATGGCTATGAGCCCCCTACGACACACTCTGCAGAGAGAGATCTTCACACCTCGGGAGCAGAGGCTGCTGGCTGTGTCCTTTGTGTGGAAGGCCGGCAGGAAAAGGAAAAGTGCCATTTTGTGTGCTGCAGGTAATAATAATAAGAGGTGGGATGCTTGGGTCCAAAAAGTACAAATCCAGACCAAGATTTTTTTCTCCAACTAACTAGTTGAGGACTCTTTCACTGTGACTCATTATATTAAACTGGTTATTTGAGACAAAATTTTGGTCTGGATTTGTACTTTCTAGACCTGATCATTCTACTTTTGAAAATAGTATTAAAGAGACAAAATAACAGACACGCACACACGCGCACGCTCGTACCCACTCATTAAAATTGTAGCTGACCTACACATGCATTTTATGACTGTCACAGCTAATAGCTGTGGTATTAAGCGATAAAAATATCCCTTTTGTTGCTGATGCAGTGGTACCACAGCCTCCATTTGCTGTGGCTGTGCCAGGGTAATGAGCATTACACGTCTCAGTGCCCGAGTGGATTAGTGCTAACCTGGCCTGTTCATTTTATTAGGAGCAGCCCCAGGGGGCATCCAGAAGGCATGCACTTGGCACATGGCACCTTCCCCTTAAGGTTCCCATTGTTATGTAGAAGCCGGCTGAATTCGCTTGTGCGCTTGGCTAGCCAGCAAAATGGTGTTGTCATCTCACCAAGCGTGTGGGAGTCTGGCATGCATGACGTGACTGGGAGCCTGAAACAAGCTTTTTTCTTCTTGAAATGTTTACACAGACAGTATTTTCCATCACAACAGCTGTCCAGATTCTACACTTTTTGTTAGTTTTGCTGTAGTAAGCAAACTGCAATAAAAGCACAAAATAGTTTTTTTTTTTTTCCAAATAAGCAGTAGCAAGAAAATTAGCATTTTTTCATGAAGTGTGGATCTCATTCAGGGGTTTCATATAATTCGCAGTGAGCATATTTCAATAATTTAGACTACTTTTGACATTTTTACAGCAGTAAGTGAATGGTCAACTGTGTATCAGGATCCTGAAAAAGGACTTTGGGGTCCCTGAATTTCTAATATAAATATCACAATGTTGTTTTAAAACATGAAGGCATAAGTGGATGAGACAGCTGGGCAGGTGTTCATTCTGAGATGAGAAAAATACCCATGATTTGCTGTGCTCATGTATTTTACCCTCTAGACATCTAACACAAAATGGGTACAGGGATGCCTGATATTGACATCTGAGGGTGACATTTTTCTGCAAACAAAGTGCTAGTTAGCTGTTCGTAGTGCAATTTCCTTGAGATGCTGAGAGTTATTTTGAGTAGTGGGGTCAGCATCTCGCTGCTTTACCCGGTGAATCTCCCCTTCATTGAATCACCAGCAGAGCTTCTCTCTCTGCTTTGAGCAATTATGGGCTTGTCTGTCAGCGACACGCTTTGCATGTAGATGTAAAGCACGCGTGACAAGCGTCGTGTATCCCGTCCGATAACAGCATTGTGGCCGTGGAGATATGTAAAGGACTTTGTGACGCTGTAATGAAAAACCTGATTTGCACAGTAGTGGCATCTAAAATCACAGCTCTTCGAATCACTATTTGTCATTAATTTCAACGCTGCCATACAAATTTCCTGATCCAGTCAACAGTTCACAAGCATAAAAGCCCTTTGGGTCTGATTAGGGGCGACTTCCTGGGGCAGTGACCTATACTGATTATCAGACACAAGGAGCTACGTGAAGATGGTAACATATCTGACCTCCAGGGAAAACAGTGACATTTATAACACTTCACATTAAAATTAATTGAAAATGATTTCCATCTGTATTATTTTACCAACACTTTTTTGATTTTCTTTTCTGTCCTCTCTCGCTCTCTCCTTTCCCTGTATCACTCTGCCCTTCCTCCTGTGCCTCTCCGCAGTGAGCTCAGAGCAGAAGGCGTCTGGGGAGGTGGTTCTGATGACAGTGAAGGCTATAAAGAGCCACTACAAGCTGAATGACAGCTGGCCAGCTAGTGAGCTCACGCTCGTCGATGGGATAGACGCCATCAAGGTCAGAGCGACGTTAAATCAAAGAACATTTTTGACCACATTCCAGAATAAAGGGTCTTTGTCTAACTAAAGTAAAAAATCTGAGCATGAGTCTTTGAGATTACCTTCATGTATTTAAATTTAAATTCACACGAAGATATTTTAAAGGCATGTTTAAAATCACTTGAGCATTCAGGGATCTGTGAATGTTGCTTATGGTCTCCCTGCTCCACCCATAGCCACCTATTTACTTATTTTTTGTGGTCCAGAAGGAGGATCAACAGCTAGCTTCCCCGACAGGTGCGATCCCTCTAGGAGACTCCTAGCCAAGATGAGCAAGCGCCAAGGAATGCCCACACAACCACTTAATACTTGGTCTAACTTACTATCGACTCATGCAATTCAGTAGCTTAGCTAATATGTTTTTGAACATATTGGTAATCGGTGCTGTCCCAGTATTAGACCTTCTGATTTTCCTTAATTTAAAAATTGTGTTCTCCCACTTAATTCTAAAAATCCCATAAACCCAGCAATGCCACTTCACTCTAGTCCTAGCTACAAGAACATATCTAAAGATCATTAGTTTTTTGCAGAAAAATGATTCTGTCTGGCATATGCCTGTTCAGCAAAATCATTGATGAATATACCTTGCACAGCATTCAAGGAAGGAGAAGATTATTATACAGTGCAGTGCAAGGCAATATGGTATAGTATAGTACAGTATAGTATCATGTAGTACAGTGTATATATAGTATAGTACAGTAATATAATAATTTCATAAAACTGTTCATATACACTAAAGGTAATTTTATAAGCTTAAAGGAAAGTGTGCACAACAGCTTTGCTTTCCTTGGTTTACGCATATCCTTTTGCTCATCATTCCAAAGGATGTGGTTTTATGAAGATCTGTTGCCGTGAGAAATTGAGCATTGAGTGTTCTCAGTACATTTGCGTGGGCAGTGGCCAGTGAACACCCCCACCCCCCCCCCCCCCCCAAAGCAGCACCTGGTACGTCTGAGCCCACAGCTACACCCACACAGCAGAGGGCGCAATCATCACTGAAAAGCCTAGCTTTGTATCAGTAAAGTGCAGGGTCAATGCTCCACCACAGAATACTGTATATACAAAGTGCAGGCAGGCCAGGTACACTGGAGAAGCCAAAGGTTCATTATTACTTTACTATTGAATTATTTCTACACATAATTTATTGTATTAGTTGTCTTTATCATCTTTGATTGTTTTGCGTGACATTTGTTACATTTATATAGCGATTTTTAAGACCCCCAAACAGCTATACAGAACCAATGGGGAGCCACTTCAACCACCACCACTGTGTAGCCCCCACCTGGATGATGTGAAGGCAGCCATTCTGCACCAGTATGCTCACTGCACAGTAGCTAAGGTGGTGAAAGAGCAGGAGAAAATTCACCATTTAGATATAGAGGGTTGATTCGGAGGCCAGATTTGAAAATGCCTTGTATGCGATTCTTTAGACCGTAACAAATTATGATGTCAGGTATTGTTATAATTAAAACATGGTGTGACTTTCTGTACCTGCTTATCCATGTGAAATGGCCTTGTTGTGGCGTTAAACAGATCTGCTTGACCAGCGCTGTTACCTGACATCACATACAGTACGCTCACACATGCCCTTCTCTGGCCATATAGGAAACTGCAGAGTTTCACCTGCACCTGGACAAGGTGTACAAGTGGGTGTCCAGCAGCTCTGCAGAAAAGAAAGCGTTCATTACCTGCCTTTGGAAGATAAACCAGCGATACCTCCAGGACAAAGTGCAGTTCCTCAACATCAGCCCTGCCATCTTGGAAGGTATACTTACCATCCTTGGAGCTTGTGTGCATAGCCAATGAAATTTAATTCAAGATAAATTTGGCGAAATTTACATTGTGTAAAACCTCACTGAAGACTTACTACAACAGTGCTTGGTTCTGGGGCATGACAGTGAGTTATGTTTCAGTTATATACAGTAAAACTGGTCTAAGTTGCCGGCTTGTAACTCGTCAATGTGCACAAGTTGACGCTCAAGCAAAAGTCCCGATTTTTCCTAATGATGTTTCCTTTAAATTCCTTGTGTAAATCGCCCCTTGTAAGTCGTCAAATTCCCTTAGTCGTCACCTAAATCCCGGTCCCGAACAACACAAATGAATGGATTTTCCTACCAGTAAGTCGACACCCCAATCGCTGCATTCCCGCCACCTGATTCACACCGCCTGCTTGTCACCACGGCAATGTAGAAACAGGGAATCCCCACCTATCACACTATATATTTATATTTACTAGTCGACAAAACGGCGAGATAGACATGTAAGTCGCCAAAGTGTCGACTTAGGTGTATCTCGTCAATTCTCTAAGTCGTCACTTCTAAGCTGGTCCCGCGAGTGTCAACTTACACCGGTTTTACTGTACATCTATTTGCCTACTATGGTGATATTTTCTGTTTCGTTTTTTTTTTTGTTATTTACTATTGACTAAACTATACATGTCTGGTATCTATTTGGTTCTATAGCCCGTAGGATGAAAACAAGTAAGAATTTTAATGTAGTATGTACACACGACAATAAAAGGCCTTGAAATGCATTGATTTTTATCTGAGTACTCTAAAAAGAAAAATCACAATTTTGGTCTTTGTGCCTATTTTGAGTTTGAATCGATTTACAGGACCAGTCAAAAGTCTGAACGCACCTACTGAGAATCATTTGTTTTTCAACAAAATAACAACCCTAAACACACCTTGAGGTTATGTGGTAAGTATTATCCAGTGAACAAGGAAAGAGAGAGAGTGCTGTGACAGATGACCTGGCCCCCACAACCCCCACCTAAACCCTGTAGAGCTGCTTTGGAATGAGTTGGTAGAAGAATAAGGGCAAGGTGGGTGACTTTTGCTCAGAACTTGTGGAAACTGCTTCAAGACTATTGGAGAAGCATTCCAGGTAGCTACATCTAGAGGGTGGTTGGAAAAATTCCAAGAGTCTGAAATGCTGTCATTGAAGCAATAAGGGGTTATTTTGAAGAGTCTTCAATTTGAGATGTTGAACACTTCTGTTAAACGTTGCAGTATTTAATATATATTACTTTATTGCCTTACTATAAGGTGAATAACAGCTAAAATTCATTACAAGGAGCTGTGTCCAGACTTTTGACTGCATTCTCCATTTTTTTCTGGCTCAACTTACGGTAATCAGAGAAACAGCTATGGTTGGAAATTGACTAGAACTGTGGATTTCAAGGTGGTAGGCAGTGACAAATCATTACCACAGCACAAAAGAATATCTGTTGCAGAATACAGAGAGCAGCGTGAGGAAAATAATGTCATTAATGTGAACAGTATTCGCTCATCACAATGTAAACAAAAATCTTTACCCTCGCAAAGATGAAATGAAATTGGCATGAGTCCTCTGTAACTCAGCCGATGTCTGAAATCCGTTGATAATAATAGGAGTGATAGAGGGTTACACAGCAGGTACAACACAAAGCTGTAGAGATAGCATGATTTTTAGCCATCCCTGGTGGTGTAGTGGTGTTCACTGAGCCCATATGAGCCCATCCTCCATGATAATGTCACTCGGAACCAATCATTTTTCATTCTGCCTTCAGTACATTTTTGTGTAAATAAAACTCCCACAAGCCCTGATTCAAGCCAAATTTAATTAATTTTATGGCAAGTTAATGCTGTACCTTCACCAGGTATTAAATTCCAGATCAGGTCTATTACTTTAACAGTCAGATCTAACCTGTTGCCATAGCAATCAGATCTAACTTGCAGTCATGTATTCCAGGTTTAACCTGTTGCCGTGGTTATTGGTTCTATTCTGTTATCATGACTGTCAGGTCTAATCTGTTACCTGGGTTGTTGGTTTTATTCTGTTTATCAGGTCTAACCTGTTGCTCTGGCTTTTTGTTCTGTTCTGTTACCATGGCTGTCAGGTTTAACCTATTGCCATGGTTGTTGTTTCTATTCTGTTACCATGGTTATCAGGTCTAACCTGTTGTTCTGGCTATTGGTTCTGTTCTGTTACCATGGTTATCAGGTCTAACCAGTTGCCTGTCAGTCGTATTTTGTTACCTTGGCTATCACCTTTAACCCGTTGCCGGTCATCTGTCATTCCCACCATCATTAACCCTCTACAAAGAAGCAAAATTCAGCATCTGGGTTTAACGGGTCTCGATATTGATTGCTGTAAAGATGCAGGTTTCTGTTCTCTGTGTTGCCCGTAGCTCATACATAAACAAACAGGGTACAGCACTGCACTCATTACCATTTTCAAGCATTTGTGGTCCTTCAATACTGACCTCTGTTGCCATTTCAGCGTCATCCCATGAACAGATGTTTTAAATGGCAGCTTTATTGGCCTGGTGCTGCTAAAGCTAACAGGGAGAAATGTTGCAAATCAGAAAATGTCAGCCTACCAGTGCAAAGTCCCTCATTTACAGCAGCATGAGGAGACCAAAAACCTACGTTGAATAAAAAAAAGATCAAAGAACTGGATCGTATGTGGATAGTGGTGAAAATGCACTGACAGAAACTAAAGGGTTTTCTTCTTGTGTGGTGTCAGTTTTACAAGCTGTACACTGACTGGCAGAAGACTGTTCATTGAGCAGGTCCTAGGGGATTCAAGTGGGAATTCAGACAGGACATTGCCTTTCGTTTTGAAAGCTTTGCTACTGACGTTCAACTGTGCTGCCAGCTGGGAATACTTAGCTAAAAAGGGCCTAGAGAAAGTACTTTACTTTTCGAGTGCAGGCGGGTGTTTGTAATGGAGGCTGAGAGAAAGAAATGCTTTCTGTATTTCAGTTCAAAAAGATACGGTCACACTGTGTGGACACGCATTTACATTTGAGCTGTAACATGTATCTGCTTCTTAATACCTCCAGATGGTTGTGGTCATCAAAACTGAGTAAATCAGTGTCTTCTCCTCACCATCTGCTAAACTTCCATATTAAATTACCTGACATTCATTCTTATATATGCACAGTGTAGAGTCATATACACTTAAGTGTAACCTTGTCTTTCAGGCATATGGACTGTACAGGGAAAGTATGGGGAAAATAAGATTATGAGTTAGTATAGGGAAAATAAGCCCATAAAACTGTACCTCAGTTACCCTGGTGATTCTTCATTATAATAATAATAATAATAATAATAATAATAATAATAATAATAATAATAATAATAATAATAATAATAACAATTATTATTATTATTATTATTGTAGTAGTAGTTGTAGTAGTAATATTGTTGTTGTTCTACAATGGGTTGGCACGCCACCTGGGTCGTTGTCCCCCCAGTGCCCATACCTTCCAGAATAGGATCTGCACCCCTGTGATTGATTGCTGGAATCAATGGATGTATTATTATTATTATTATTATTATTATTATTATTATTATTATTATTATTATTGTATTATGTTGACACCCCATTCAGGGTTACTCTGGAGCATCCGGGATAGGCTCCAGACCCCCACGACAATATTAAGAATATTGATGGATGGATATTATTAGTGATAGTAGTAGTAGTAGTAGTATGTTGGCGCGCCCATCCAGACTGTTGGAAAGTTTGAAATATGCCCATTAAATCAAGCTAAATTGTGGTTTCCCATTATACAAGAGCATTGACTAATGATAAAACACGCTTTAATCCCTGAAAATGCCACATTGTGTCTAGCTGTAAGCCTACCTTATGATTATGATAATAATAATTGTTAATAATAATATGCTCCCTGCTCAGAATGGATGGATTTATCATTCTTATTGTTTGTGTTATTGTTGTCATTGTTATCATTAGTATTTAAATGAAAGAAACAACGATAAATGTATAACCTAATACCTGTTTATCAGTGTGACAGTGTCCCTGCAGCTTCATTGTTTTAGGAAAGCATTGCACCTTGCATAATAGAAACCCTTTCAAATTAGCATAATAATGATGATTAGCAAAATAAAATAGATACAAGATGATGTGGATTTTTGTTCATATCTGTTACTCCCACAAATAACTGCTTGCAGAGGTATTGCCATGGCAGCATGGGAGGGCAGCAGCGACGCCACAGTCAAAAGCAGCGGAAGAAGAGGTGGAAGAGGAGGACTTCCAGGAGCTGACGCTGCGGGAGGCGGCCGACGTGCAGAGGCTCATGGAGGAGAGCGACGGAGCCATGCAGGATGCCCTGGCCTTCACCCAAACCCTGCACACCAACCTAGCCAGCTTGGATCAGGTGACCACCAAATACTCTTAGGCTCCATTAACCTCTATTAACAGTTACACTTACTAATGGCGATGGAAGACCAACAAAAGCAGAAACCAGAAAGCATTTTATTCGAAGGCTTTTGCTTTAAGCTGGGTGTAGATTTAGACTAGATTGGCCCTCAGAATTTTTAAGAAGTAAATCCAGAACTTAGTCTAATGCATCTGTGGTAGATCACCTTGTGTACAAACACTGCTCCTCAGATCATTCCATATGTCGTGTATCCCCTGGGGGCCAGTAAGTGGCTCAAAAAGTTAGGACTCTGTGCCTGTGATCGGAAGGAAGCTGGTTTGAATCCCGGGACTGGCAGAGGGATGTAACTGTTGAGCCCCTGCACAAGAGTCAAGCCTACAGAGGTGCTGCATGCTGGCTGACTCTGTGCTGTGACCCCAAAGCTTGCTCTAACCTATATATGTGTCCCTGTACCTCATGGAGATCTATAGAGTATAGCTACTCTGTTCTATATAAGGCCTCCTGGGGTCTCTGGGTCTAAGAATCCCTGGGTTGTCCCTGTTGGATCTGTGCTGGTGAAATGAATACCAAGGCAGCATGATGATAAGCAGCCTGCTGAGAAGGTGGCATCTCCATCCTCCAGCAGCAGTGCTTCCAGTCATACCTCAGACTGGGAATCATTGCCTTAGCCTGTCATTCCAGCAGAGGGCTGCCTTTGGGTTGAAACCACTCTCCATCTGGATTCCCTTCCAGACCACTGGGTTGTGAAAGCTTCCCTTGTTTTGGAGCTTGTTCCCTCTTTCAGGATCTGTGCATGCTCTACACAGGGGAAATTTCATGCTTTCTCATTACTTTGTAATAATAAGGTACAATAATTCAATGCATGCCCTCAGTTAGTAATGTTATCCATATTCATTAAATTAGCAAAAGCATTCAGATTACAATAAACACAAAACTAATATTTGGAAATATTCTCACTTTATTAAACCATTTACCAAAAATCATGATTGATGTACACAATTAAATTGCTCAACACAATTATTCTTATTGTCACTAATACCCATGATATAAATGATTCAATTGCATTGAACCTTTCCTTGCTAATCCTATTCCTGAGTTAGGGTAAAAACAGTCTGAATATGACTGAGGCTGTTGTTATGCTAAATTCTAGTGATGGACTAAAGGATGCTTCATGCACCTTAAGGACTAAAGGATTTTGACCCCACTAGATAGTGCTCTCTGTTCAAAAATGTACACAAAGCAAACCAAAGAGCAAACCAAGAGCGCCATCTAGTGGGGTCAAAAAATACAGCAAATGGTTCATGAGGCATCATTTTGTCCATCACTACTAAATTCCATGTTGATTATGCTGAAGGTGAATCAGTGGGTAGCGTTTTGCGTGGAGGGCATATCTTCTCCTTTATTTGTTCTGGGAATGCCAGTTTTCTCCCACTGTACAAAGACATGCCGTTTAGTTGTACTGGCATCTCTAAGCTGACAGTAGATTGTGCTTGTGTGCTTGTCCTGTGATTGACTGGTGATCCATCCAAGGTGCTCCATGCTGACTGGGAGAAGCATCCTGCTTCCCCTGTGTTGGATCAGCAGTTATGGTAGGTGGAATGACATTTGAATGCCGTGAGACTAATGTTGTCCAATCACCAAACACTGTGTCATCTCTATTCACCCCCAGGAAAACTTCCATTCCCTGATGGAGACCGAGCGTCAGGGAGAGCAGCTGCTTAGCCTGCTCGACGAGGCCCTGCTGGAGGTGACACACATCGAGGAGGTGTTGTCCCATTATGATGAGCTGCTGCATGGTGTCCAAAAGCAGATGGACATCCTCCATGCCAGCAGTGCTTGGCTACAGCACATCGACCGTAACCACAGCCAGCTTTGTTCAGAGCTCTGCCAACTAGTGGTAAGGAGGACATATGCAGTAACAGTGAAAAGTCTGGACACACCTGCTTTTAATTAAGAAATCTCTGTTTTACTCATCTTATACTCTTATAGTAAAAGACCTTGAGGCAATTAAGTAATTCATATCAAGTACTGCAACGACCAACAGAAGTGTTTTTTCTCAAGAAGAATTTTTTCTCAAATTTTACATGCTTCAAAATAGCCCCCTTTGACTTTGATGACAGCATTGCAGATTCTTGACATTCTTTCAACCCACTTCTAGATGTAACCATCTGGAATGCTTCTCCAACCATCCTCAAGGAGTTTCCACATGTTCTTGGCACAAGTTTGCTACCATATTCTTACTCTTCAATCCAACTCATCCCAAAGCAGCTCTGTAGAGTTTAGGTGGGGGGATTGTGGGGGGGGCCAGGTCATCTGTCACAGCACTCCATCCCTTCCTTATTCATAATGTAATACTAACTAGATACATAACCTTGAGGTTCGCTTAGGGTCATTATCATGTTGAAACACATGATTTTCAGTAGGTGTGCCCAGACTTTTGACTGGTCCTGCAGATTTTGTATAGCTCTTGCTCTGCTCACACCTGTACCTGGGCATTCATTGGAAGCAAAGTCTAGTCACACTTTTGCCTAGTCAACTCTTCAGCATATGTACATTTGTAATGTGCTGTTTGTCACTATGGAAAACAGTATCTACTAAAAATAATAAAATAAATAATGTTTAAGTAGATAGTCAGTATGAATTAATATGTATTATGGCCAATCCAGTCAATTTATTTTTCAAAAAGTAATATGGTTAGTAATATTTTTATAATCCATATAATATATTACAGAAGCTGAGAATGGCTGTGCTTGCAATTTTTTTTATGCCGTTATCGCAAGATAACAAAGCTTGTTTTCTCATGATAAAGAGTGCTTAATTGCCCTGCTAAACATGAAACACCTGTACACAATGTCACTTTTCAGTACCAAAGGATGAAAGATAATGATAGCATCCATGCTGTGCCCCTCTACAGCACTGTATAGTGGACTAAGTATAGCTTTAATTAGTGTTTTGTGATACAGGCTTTAACTATAACACGCATGGGAGAATATCGTATTTTGATAATTAGATTCACTTCAAATTGACTTTCAAATGAAATCGATAAAATGTGGCTTTATACGACTTGCCAAAAACGTAATGAGACAAAATAAAGCTATTACAGTAAATCAGTTGCTACAGTTGTCAAGATACCTGTAGATTTTCTTGAGAAAATTAGCTTCTAAGGAAGCTATTTAAGGATAACAAGATAATTATCTCGCTATCTCGAGATAACAGCATAACAAAATAATTGCAAGCACAGCAGTTCTCAGCTTCTGTATAATATAATATAATATAATATAATATAATATAATATAATGTGAGTACCTATGGTTTCTTCTGGAAAGAGCTGGTAGATAGTAGCTGGTAAGTAGGTTGCTGTGTGAGGTGGACAGGCAGCACCAGCTCTGCTCCCTTCCTGTCAGCGCTCTCCACTTTCATCTCTGTGGAAGCAGATGTCACCCTGCAGTCTGTGTGTTGTCAGGACCGGCTGTCAGTGCGCGAGGAGCACTTGCAGGTCTTGACCAAAGGGGACCTGGAGAACGAGGAGCAGATGAAGGGCTGTGTCGCGGCAGTCCGGGCGCTGTCCCAGGGCCTCAACGCGCCACTCAGCACAGGTATCTTGCACTCTAACACTCTGGCTGCTGATGTTAGCACCAGCCAATTGTAGAATGTGCTGTGTGTCATTTTTTTGAATTTCAATCAAAAGGATGACTGTCCTCACGTGTATCCAGAGTCATCTGAATTATTCTGTTGATCATAAATGTAAAGTTTTTTTAATTACAATTAAACTTAAATTTGTTGTAGTTCAACACGTAGAGCATTGTGCTAACAACACAAAGGCTGTGGTTTCTAATCCCAGGGAACAGATTTAACTTGTAACCTTTCCCTCCACTGTAAGTTGTTTCAGATAAATATACACTGCCCGTCCAAAAAAAAGGTTGCCATTTAAATTTATATCAGCAAATACTTAAGAGCCAATGACTGGATCATTATTACAGCTCAGCAACATTATGCAGCAATAAAGT
>JAODLC010000002.1:5042161-5059487 GCA_026781145.1 Hippopotamyrus pictus
GTCTGGGCCACCCAGCTCCCAGGCCGCGGTGGGGGGCTGGGGGGGGGGGGGGCCGCTGAATGAGGAGACTGACCAGCTGCATGCTGCTATTTTTAAGGAACAGTTGTCCATCTTTTCCCGCCTCTGATGCTGACCCGCCCCCCAAACCCCCTGGCACCCCACCATCCTGCACCCTTCCGACCCAGACTCTCCCCTACCTTCTCCTCATTCCCCCGATCTGAATCCCACCCTCTATCCAAGGACAACATGCTGCACAGGAACATCGGGGCCCACCCACCATTTCTTTGAAGAAGCGGTCCTAGCCAGCCCCCCAGGTATCCCCTGTCCTGTGCTGTCAAAGTCTCAGAGCAAAAACATGAAGATAGTGATGCACAAAAAATACAATGAATGTAAAGGCGTTCCTGCTTGCCTCTGGCCCACATCTGTCTTGCTTCTGGTCTACTTTTGGCCTGTATCTGGCCACTTTTGATCACATCTAGTCTGCTTCTGTGCCATTTTTGTCTGCTTTTGGCCCACTTTCTGTCCTGCATATATCTGGTCTGGTTTTGGCCAACATCTAGCTACCTTTAGCCCACGTCTGGCCACCTTTGACCACTTCAGTCACACTGCTGGCCCACATCTGACCTGCTTCTGGTCACCTTTGGCCCACTTCTGTTCTGTTCCTGGCCCACATCTGGCCTACTTTTGGTCACTTTTGGCCCACTTCAGTCCCATTTCTGACCTACTTCTGGCCACTTTTGGCCCATGTCAGTCCTACTTTTGGTCACATTTGGTCCACTTCTGTCCCACATCTGACCCATTTCTGGCTGTCTTTGGTCTGCTCCTGTTCTGCATATGCCGTGGCCTCATGTTAGCCTCCCTGAAGGATAGTGGCAGGGCTGAGAGATCCTGGCCTGTGCTGACCAGTGACTTCAGTGAGCAGCAGACACCAGTCCCTACTGAAGCATCACTCTGGTGTCAGACCCAGACCACATTCAGCCCCTTGGGCATGTAGACTTGTCTGTTTTGGTCCTTTCAGGTTCCCAACGAAACCTGGGCTGACCGGGTGACCGAGAAGTGACTCGTTGACGTGACTCGTTGATGGCGCTTGTTCTGTGACTCCTAGAGTGCTCAGGGCCACATTGCTCAGCGTTGCATCAGGTTGTTACATCACCAAACGAGCAGCGTTCGGCGGACACGTTCAATTATGCAGATCCATAAGCAAGGTGCCTTCTGTTTTTCGACAGCCTCTACTTTCCTTCTACACGTGTGTTGTCCCTCACCCCACTATCCGTCAGGCCCATCACTGCCCTTTAAAGGGGGGGGGGGGTTAAACCCTGGGCTTCAGTACTAACACGGAGCTGCATGGCCCTCTGAAACTTTACCAGATGCTTTGATGATTTAGCACATGATTCTTAGCGGTGGCATCCGCTAAACACGACAGGCTAAACAGTGGCCTTCTGACGCAGACTCACAGGCAAAAAGGGGGAACTGCTATAGAAATCAACCCAAAGCAAATCATGCTCAGGTCAAAGGTCAGGCTGAGGAAGGGGATTGGCCTCACTGACACCCTCCCTAACCCATACCGCTGTGAGTCAGGGCTCCAGCCTTATGGGCCGCCGCTGAATGCTGAGCAGGCCTTTACTATAAGCCCTGAATAAAAACCAGCTCCTGTTCAGTGGTGGGCAGGAGCTGCGGACTCTCAGAAACCACCAACGTTCCGAAATGCCAGAAATCACACCACCCTGCTGTCATGCAAAAGCCATCGTGCATAAATAAATAGCAGAAATGATAGAAATGTCAGCCCAAACTGAGGAGCTGTACCACCACAAAAGAAAAGACGGGGACCAGCACCTTGCTTATGATGGGCTGCAGTAGGCAGGCCTGCTGACTGTGAGCTTATGACGGGCTGCTGCAGGCAGGCTGGCTGACTGTGAGCTTATGCTCTGTTAGACGTACTAAAGACTCATATACCATCTTTTGGTAGGCCTTCCATTCCTCAGTAGCTCTGTCACAATATCAGATTATCACTACATAATTATTATGGCCAAAAGAATTCACGATAATGATATAATTGCGATACCCCGGACTTTAAATAACGAACATACCAGTTTATTTACACTCAGCACCCACAGTTTGGTAAGCAAATTAGCAGTATGCCTAAGATATTAATGAGAAGTGCATCGTGATGTCCAAAAGTCAGTAGTCTGTATAAATTTGGCATATCCTTATGTTTATTAAATTCAGTTAGCAGAGCACCACATGCTACTGTTTTGGTAAATCACGGAAGCGATATGCACCGAAGTGACAGCGAAGAAAGGGACAGCTCAACAGCCACATCTTTTGAAAGAGGAGATCTTGTGGAAAAACCATTGGTGGTGTAGCGCTACTTTTTGCTGATTAAAGTCCGACACTTTTATGAAACATTAGAACACATCGAATTTATACAGATCAAAAACAAAAAATGGAGTGAGTGAGTATTTGGAAGTTCGTTCTTCAACACTTCTGCCACGAAAACACTATGGCACAGTGTCGGAAAACGTGAGGACTCCTAGGGCCAGACAAACATGCACCGACACACACAGAGACACAGGCACACAAAGAGAAAGGGGCACCCACAAAAACACAGGTACACACAGAGACACAGGCATATACAGAGACACAGAAACAGGCATGCGCGTCGACCGACAGAAACACATAGAAACACAGGCGTGCGCAGAGACACAGAGAGATACAGGCAAGCACGCACACAGACAGACAGAAGCACTCATACTGACACACACAGTGCACTCTCTCCAGCTCCGGGGCTGACTGGCTGTTCACATGCCCAATCCCCTAATCACACTATCAGCTCCCACACACCCCCATCTGCAAACACAGGTCTGTCATGTCCAGCTTCACCAACCACTCTGCAGCCAGTCAGGTTTCACAGCCCTGGGTTACATTCAAGAGGGTCGCAGGTTCAAAGCTCTATTAGTCCGGAGCTTCTGATCACTGCTCCCTTGTGGATGTGGCATTGTGGGTATTCAGAGCCTCTTGTTTATGTGCAGGTCTATCATTAAACCATGGTCTCTAAAGTCAAGTTGTGGTGAATCTGCCTTATCTGACGTCTCCACGGAAGCTGCCCCCTCTATTGTCCTGAATGTCCTTTAGACTTCATCTTTTAAAGGTAGACCAGGGCTGACCAGTCGTATCCAGAAAGGGCCACTATATATGCAAGTTTTCACTGCAACTCCCTAATTTGGTCACTAATTAGAGGACTGATTGGCTGAAGAGTCATCACACCTGGGTTTGACTAGCTGACCTAACGGTTACCCCAAAACCCTGCATACACTCCGGCCCATTGCAGATAGGATTGCCCACCCCTGGTATATACCATACAGAATAGGTTTTTGCAATTATTTTATGAATGAAATTGTATTATAAGTAAAAAAAGAATTAAACTCTTAAACAACTCTTGCATATGTTTGCCAAGGCCTACATCTAACCGCTTTCTCTAAGACTGCACCTCTAAGCCCTCTGTCAATTGAAAATGTTCTCTCAAAGAGCATTTTGGTTTATAAGGATGTGAATGTGTCAACTATGTTAGTCTGTTATTAGATGCTTAAAGTATTTCAGCCAAGCAATTTAAGTGAGTGATATAAATGCAATTTAGAAACAATTTGAAAACTAAAATCACTCAAAAAAAAGTGCTGCTGCTTGTTACGTAAAGCAATTAGCTTCTCCTGAATCACTTTGGTCAGTTCTGTCACAAACTGCATTGGGGGGGCGAGGTTTGGATACCCGTCCCTTGATTAAAAGAACTATGCTGCCCTCTTTTGGTTTAGCAAGGCTATGCCAGCTGAGGTCAAAGGTCATGGAGGAGACATCAGCCGAGTACGCCCAGGAGAGGAAGAGCAGCTGTGAGATTGATTTGAGGCAAACGGAGAGGGGGAGGATGAAGAAGGGAGCCGGGAGGGTATGTGGAGGAGGAGGCGCGGGGGGGCTACAGCTCCGCAGGGTCTGACAGGACAGCCGCTATCTCAACCTGATGATCGTATCACCCCCCATCTCCTCCATGGAGGGCCAGGACCCCCCCTGAGCTGGGAGCATCCGGAACGCGGGTGAGGAGGCCAGACACTCCCCGATCGGCCCTCCCGGCTGCTCGGCATCATGGCCATCAGTGCCCCCCCGGTGCAGAGCGGGAGGGATAATGCCCTAATCCTGCTTTGCACTTGTATGGTGTTTGAGCACCAGGGGGGCGGCCTCACGCAAATACGGCAGGACAAAAATAGGAGTAAGCCCGCTGGCTGGGGGGCTCTGCAGAATACCAAATACTTGTGGAGCGGGCCTCTCCTTTCTTATCCGGAGAGATTAGACACTAAGGGGGGGGTCAGGCAGCCGGAGGGAACAATGGACACCACCCCCGAACCATACGGGTCCCAATCAATGGCAGCATCTCAGCTTGCGGTCTGTGTCTGCGTTACGTGGGGGGGACGCCTTGTCACAGGCGGGACGAGGGACAGCCTCGACACCCCGCCGCTCTCACATGTGGTGTGTGACAAGCATCCACGAGGCCCCCGCCCTCCCCCATACCCTGGTGTGCCCTTCGGCTCTGGCCAACCAGGCCAGACCACGACTGGACGGCCCACCATCAGGAACGTTGGGGCAATTAATCTACAGCCCCCGCCCCCCCCTTCTGACATGGGATACCATTTATTAAGATTGATCCATCCGTCCGTTCCTCCATCCATCCACTACTCCACCCATATGCCATCCGCTTATCCAGAACAGGGTCAGAAGGTTATCAGGATTGATGAAGTATTGAATTGATTAAATTATCAAGCTTAATAAATACACTGATGCAAAAGAAATGAAGTATGCTAAGGTAAAATAAGACTTAATGTAGGAGTTTAACCGGTAACCCTGCATTGGGGGCATGGATATGATTGAATGTAAGAATTTCCCTCCCCAGAAAACCATGAGAGTAACATTTAAACATTGACCAGGTGTGTGTTTAATGTTGAATTTCCTGTGAAATCTGGCAGGTTCTGCACTAAACCCACACTTTTTCGCTTTAACATAAACCTTCTTGAATGAGGCCTTTCTGCTCTTTTTCTGTCACATATTTAAACATGCAGGCAGGAAGTAAAGCCTGGCCTCAGAAAGGCAGAAGTGAAAGAGCGTGTGACGGGGGGCCGGGTGCTGTAGCACTGGGCCTTCCTGCGTCTCCCTGCGTCTCCCTGCGTCTGGCCGTCCGGATTGCAGGCTCGCTCCCCCCCGCTGGCTGCAGCTCCCTCCCTTTTTAGAAAAAAGCCGTTGCCAGACTTCCGGTAGCTCTGCGGAGGGCACATCTGCCTGACCGACACAGCGCTGCCAGGCTAACGGCTAAACGCCCGCTGCCCGCACGTGGGGGTACAGGCACCTCGTAAAGAAACATCCATTGCTCTTTTCACATCGGAAACTGCAGGCGTGATCTGCTCAAATCATACCACCCATATGCAGGTATACAGTAGTGCCACAAAATAGCGCCTTCCCAAGGATCATGGTGTGATGTACAAACAGCAGTGACTGGGAGGACACAAGGTCACAAGACTTTATATTCATAGTGCAATGTGTGCCAGTCACATATATTATTACAATCATAAAGTGATTGTCAGTTCTGAATTTATAGATGATACAGGGAAGCTGGCTCTTACTATTCTGATGATTATCCAACACTTTTTCACAATCACACAAGGGTTTATCAGCAAGACCCAGCCTGGGACCAGTAAATCCACCCATTTACAATTTCACTTTATTTTTACACACAGGCTCATCACACAGTACTACAACATACTGGTGTTTTCATAGTCCTGGCTTAATTCCACAGTTTAAAAATATTTTAAAAATCCATCTATTAGTTTATCTGACTTCAGTGGGTCTCATCTCTCGCCTCGTATTTTACAGATGGATACAGACACCAGTGAAATGCTCTACTCTGGCCCACTCTTATCCTTTCTTACTGTATAAGCACTCTGACCTGCTATGCCATGTTTTGTCATGGTTGTGTGACGTTACGTGTCCTCATAATGAAGGCGGCCCCCGTCACTAAGTATCAAAACACCTCGCGTTTCAGCAGCTACCACTCAAGCCACGCATTTGTGTGGTGACCCCTGTTGGCTGCAAACAGTCACTACACTGGGGGAACCCACAGTCACCTTTTGAGAAAGACCCCAGAAACAGCAAACCTGCCTCGTATAAACATGCAATTGCAGACATAACACAGGTTTCAGAAGCATCCTTCTGTGGAATGCACATGCCTCTGATTGCTGTGTACTGAAATATCTTGTGTACCCTCTAATCTCACTATAAACATATGAATCATCCTCTGGGATGCTAGGAAGTAATATAAATGGTGGAGAGATTTACTCCACCATGACTGTGCACCAGCGTGTCAGTTTCTGCATAAGCGTGTGCATTTTCTGCATTCCTCTGTGCGTTTTCTGCATTCCTCTGTGCGTTTTCTGCATTCCTCTGTGCGTTTTGTGCTTGTTGCTGCAAAAATCTGATGTATGTCTCTGGCTCGTGTCTGTATGGTTTATTGTCTTGTCCAAGCCTCAGCGTTTCAGAATCTTCCACTGTTTGTTTAAATCAAAGGGAATTTAAAGGGTTTGTTTGTATTTGACACAAATTTCATTGCGAAAAGCCCCTTTTCTGGGGGAAAAATAGCCAGAATCTTGGGGGCTTTCTAAAATGATTTGAATGAGAGTGGTGAAATATTCATGTCATTAAATATTCACTTCTGGCGGTCAGTCAACCATAGTTGTCTTTCAAAGCCCCTTTTCAGATGCTAAGTGTTAATAAACTCCCAGAAGAATGCGGACTTGATTGAATTTCCTGCGGATCACGGCCGGACAGGGTGGCGCTCCGCACCGTCAAGCCGAGACGCTACACCATAAATGTCCTGACGTCCTCACCACTAATTACTGCTTCGCAAAATAATCTTAAAACATTATGACAGCTGTCATGAATAACAAGTTAGCGATTCCATGCCACATTATCCAGAGATGTTCCCCGCTCAGCACGGTGGAGATTGTGGCTTTTGGGCCCCCCCCCAGCCCCCAGCACGGTGGAGATTGTGGCTTTTGGGCCTCCCCCAGCCCCCAGCAGCATGGACACCTCTGTCGGATGGGGCCTTGGTTAATGTCCCAGGCCCCCGTCTGTCATGTTACCGGACATGGAAAGCAGAGCGGCTCCTGTAACGGACAGCAAACAGAAATTAGCGTTGATAAACCTGGCTAGTCAGCCTCCCAGTTTTTCTCAAATGCCGGGGTGGGGAGGGGGACTGGAATGGAGCCTCCCCCAAGAGCCGCCACATTAGGACCTTTGGTACATGATGGCAAAGTGCCCGTCCCTCCTGAGGTGGCTTGTCACACTCACCCTCAGTAGGACCATCGCGGGCAGCAGAAGGGGAGGCCTAGAGACGGGAAATTCCAGCCACAGGATCATCAAAGACACCGATAAGGAAACTCCCTCAGAGATCCTCTCTCACTTTTACAGGTGTCACCATTGGTGTCCCCATTGGACTGCTGTCCCATCTCTGGGGGCACAGGGGACGGTGAGGAATTCCCAGTGAGTCTGAATTCCCAGGGTCACCCACCCACTGTTTGAGAGACACCTGCCTTCTGTTTGAGAGTCACCTGGCCTCTCTTTGAGAGTCACCCACACTCTGTTTGAGAGTCACCTGGCCTCTCTTTGAGAGTCACCCACACTCTGTTTGAAAGTAACCTGGCCTCTCTTTGAGAGTCACCCACACTCTGTTTCAGTCACTTGCTCTCTGTTTGAGAGTCACCTGCTCTCTGTTTGAGTCACCCACCCTCTCTTTGAGAGTCACCCACCCTCTCTTTGAGAGCTGTCCCACACTTTTAGTGAATGATGAATTCCCTGGGTGATGTGTTTTATGGTAGGTTACTGTGCTTCATTAATAACCCTAATTATATGGGGAACTTTATGCAAATGATGTGTAGAGAATTTTTTTTTGTTGTTTTAGATGTGTATTTGTGGTGTACTGTAGCTGGTCTTGGGGGAGGAAGGAGATCCACCATTTTAAAAATCACATTTATGTTTAATGATGCAAAGTCATAATCTGCCGCTCATCGAATCACATCTTTGTTTCGCATCATGAGATTGACTGTATTCCAAAAACAGCTTGATTTTGAAAGTCAAATATTACTTTCTGTTCCCAGCCGTAAAAAGTGTGACTCATTCCACAGATATCTGTGCTTTGTGGTGCATCCATTGGTGCTGAATCGCATGACGGAGCCCTCTGCTGTCACAGGCCTGTGGTACCATGTTCTGTGTGACAAGGTTGTACAGCCCCCGTAAGCAGAGGGCTGCCCGGGAATCCTCTGAGCCCGTCATCAGCAGCGGTGCTATTGTCTGAGCCCATGTGTGTTCTCATCGAGCGCAAGTGAAGGGTCACGAGTGAACAGATAAGGAGAAGGGATGAAACCGCCCCCCCTGCAGAGGATGGAGTGTGGCATCCGACATCACAGACTGGAGCTGTCATTCCTCACCTCAGCATCCGGGTCTCCGCTCCTGAGTATTTGAGGCTGGCAGGCCAGGGAGTGGGAACAGGAAGTGGGAACCGGAAGTAGGAATCAAAAATGGGAAAAGGAAGTAGGAACAGGAAGTGTGTCAACCAGGGAAGGGGGCGGGGGGCTCAGAGATTACTGCCTCCACAAACCAGCCTAACACACAGTTAATAGAGTGACAGCGGTTGCTGGTGGTAAAGTCCCCCTGAAAAGCATAAGCGGACCCAGCTGGGTAATGACTGAGGGAGGGGGCACTGATGCCAGCTGCTGATGTGATGTCCCGGCCAGTGCCATCTGCATCACCTGGATCTGCCTTTACAGTGAATTATTTACAATCAATGACTGGAGGAAAGCCACCCAAAACGTTCCCAAAACACTATAGCGACTATAGGAGTTAAAGCTAATTTCTCACAGGTTACACAAAGTGTTTCTGTAATATCTCACCATATCAAAAGTACCATACCATCCAGCTATGTGTGTCACCATGGACACCCCCATCCCTATTAAGATGTGCCCCCCCCCCACACCGCCTCTCCACCACCCTGGATGGCTGCTATGTCAGCACTCTCCTGACTGATGGCTCCCTGCTATGGATGAACATCCCAGACACTCACCAGCTTTCATAACATTCTCTCTCTCTCTCTCTCTCTCTGAACCTGCAGTCATCACTGCTCTAAGATCATCATTGTCTTAGACTGACATCAGTCCCCATGACCCCCTAGTGTAGCGACTGCTTGTGGCCAAAAAGGCACCACCATACCCCAGGGGCCCCATGCAAGTGTGGTTTAAGTGGGAGTAGAGACCCCTCCTGCAGATAGAGTAACACCAGGACAGACAGGGAGATACTACATCACAGACAGAGAGATATACCATAACAGACAGAGAGTTACTATATCACAGACAGAGAGATATATACCATCATAGACAGAGTTACTATATCACAGACAGAGAATTATTATATCACAGACAGAGAGATATACCATCACAAACTGAGAGATATATCATCACAGACTGAGAGATATACCATCACAAACTGAGAGATATACCATCACAGACTGAGAGTTTCTATATCACAGACAGAGAGCTATACCATCACAGACTGAGAGTTACTACATCACAGACAGAGACATATACCATCATAGACAGAAATACTTAATCACAGACAGAGATACATCATCAAAGACAGAGTTACTACATTACAAAATGAAACACCACCACAGACAGTTACTACATCACAGAGAGATACATCAGCACAGAGAGTTACTACATCACAGACAGAGAGATACACCATCACAGTGTTACTCCATCACAGACAGACATATCATCACAGGGAGTTACTATATCACAGATGGAGAGATACATCATCAGAGACAGAGTTACTCCATCACAGACAGAGTTACTATATCACAGACAGAAATACACTTTTAATATATCACAGACAGACAGAGAGCTTTATAATCACAGTCATAGAGAGAGATCTTCACAAAGACAGAGAATTACAACATTACAGACAGAGTTAAAGCATCACAGATAGAGGTCTTCTTAAAATCAGAGAGAGAGAGATAGCATCACAGACTGGGTTACACATTATCTGAATTAAAGGAAATAGTTTGTTAATGTTTGATTAATGTTTTGTGTGGCTGACAACATAATCAGGCACTAAGACTGATTTACAGAAATTACACAACTAATCAGAATCCAACCAGCTGTGTATGGTCACAGCAAACTACACTTGCTGTTTCTGCAGTAGATGGTCCTGTAATATGTGTGTAAAGTGCACAGAGCTCTGAGAGGCTGGAGTACGTCACCGGCATGACTAACAGGACATCCAGCATGTCACGATGAGGACCAAGCTGCCTTACCCAGAGCTGCTTCCCCAGGACAGTGGTACAGTTAGCGTTTACTTAGAATAGTATCACTTTTGTATTATGTATTATATAGTATGATATGAAATTCTACTTGCAGATAAAGGGGATATAAGTGATGCTTCTGTTTGACATCATCATGCCGTCAGTGTGTCTGACATCATCATGCCATCACTCCGGCTGACATCATCATGCCATCACTCAGGCCACTCGCCGCTGCTGACGGGCTCCTTCACACAATCTTTCGCTGGGAATGTTCCAGCGTCGGCAAACAAATGGGGGGGAGCATTTAGGCCAGACGCAGAGAAAATGACAAGCAGCATGCGAGAGATGAGAGCCAATTTGGGGGGTGGGGGGTGTTTACTTTAATTTAAAACCTGGCATCTGGGTTAATACCAAGGTTTTTTAATTTGATAAGAGCAATTAGAATGGAAGACGGGGAGTGTAATTAGCTGGAGCTCCTCCGACGGGGGGCAAGGAGGTGGGGGCCTCATACACAGAGCCTCACGCACCCTAGGTGGTCTCCCAATTCGTCAGTTCATAAATAAGTCAATTGAAGTGTAGGGGGGCTGCCTATCCTCCCTCTGCTAGTCTCCAGGTGTGCGAAAAAGCCCCCCATTGCCTACAGGCTCCTTTTCCTCATATTCGGCATGCAGCCAGTGGCCACTGGGGGAGCTGTTCTCTGAGAGGAGCCATAACACCACCTCACAGAAGTGCGGAGAGAGAGTGAGAGAGAGAGAGAGAGAGAGAGAGAGAAATGGAGCGAGAGAGAGGTCACATGGTAGCCAACATGCATGTAGATGCGTGTAGCTGAAGGCTCCACCCCGTGCCATCCTAGAGTGTGAGCTTGCTGAGAGCTGCTCCTCAGGACCAGGAGGAGTTTTTGGGTGTACACAAAACCTAGCATAAATCCTGTGTAATTCCAGCTGGAAATGCCACTCTACGTGGGTTGTGCTCCTGATTCAACTGTTCAGAGATAGGGGGCGCCACAGCACAGTGACTGACAGCTCTGTGTAATGTGAGCAGGGCAGCGAGCAGGAATTAAAGACTGAAATCACTTGGGCTCTTTGTAATTAAGCTGAGCTTTGTGCACGCAACTGGGGTGCGGCACTGATTGGCTGGAATGAAGGTAAACTGAGAGTCCTGAACAGCTTCCGCCCTGCCTAGGAAAGGCACGGGGGCGGCGCTCTCTGGACACTGTCCCTGGGGAAGTTAATCCAGCAGACAAATAACCCAGTCACCCCTGGGACCTCCTGTGCAGTCCAAGAAATAGCAGTGAAGCGCAGTAATGTTACTCTGATGACAACACTCGGGTCCCTGCATGTTATTACGCATATCCAGTAATGTTACTGTGATGACAGCACCCGGGTGCCTCCATATTTGACTTCTCCATAAACCCAATACCTTTTCTCTGCAGGCTAAGGATGCTTGTGGATAACAGTTTATCAGGCTACAGAGAGGACTGGTGGGAAGGGCTGGGGGCAGAGGGAGCAGATGCAGATACAGTGCTGCCCTCCCCGGGCCTGATTCTTTAACTACTGCATTTAGTAGGTCATAGTTTCTGAGAGACTCCAACACAAAGAGTCTGACCTCTGGTAAGGTGTCTCTCTTAGGATGACAGATACAATGCACCTCCTCACATGCAGCGTTCCTGTGTTTTTATTCATCTGGGTTTTTCTCATCATGGTGTTTAGTCACTTAGCTGATGCCGAAAGACTTGGGCAGTGCCTCAAACTTATCACACCTCTAACTGATGATTAACTCCCTTGGGAGTGTCGGCTACAACCAGGAGGCAGTGCCAGAAGCCGATCGCACCTCTGACTGATGATTAACTCCCTCGGGAGTGTCGGGGCAGCCATGAGGCAGTGCCAGAAGCCGATCGCACCTCTGACTGATGATTAACTCCCTCGGGAGTGTCGGATGCAGCCATGAGGCAGTGCCACGAGCTGATCGCACCTCTAACTGATGACTAACTCCCTCGGGAGTGTCGGGCAGCCATGAGGCAGTGCCATAAGCTGATCGCACCTCTGAGTGATTATTAACCCCCTCGGGAGTGTCGGCTGCAGCCATGAGGCAGTGCCTCAAACTTATCGCACCTCTAACTGATGATTAACTCCCTCGGGAGTGTCTGCTGCAGCCATGAGGCAGTGCCACGAGCTGATCGCACCTCTGACTGATGATTAACTCCCTCAGGAGTGTCGGCTGCAGCCATGTGGCAGTGCCTCAAACTTATCGCACCTCTAACTGATGATTAACTCCCTCGGGAGTGTTGTCTGCAGCCATGAGGCAGTGCCACGAGCTGATCGCACCTCTGACTGATGAATAACTCTCTCAGGAGTGTCGGCTCCAGCCTTGATCACCAGCAGGGAAAGGCAGCTCTTTTGGAGAAACGACAGTGATGGCAAACCACCCATCATCCCCCCGGTTACGAGGCGATGCGCTGGTCAGCTAATGAAGTAACCCAGAGAGCTCTGCGCTTAGATAAAGCGCAGGCAAACACATCACCCGACATTCAGTTTTCCCTGCTATTTTAATATGCAAAAAAGCAATTAAGGCAGCTCTGGTAATAATATAAAGTGTTCATTAAAGTGGCTCCCAGTAGCATGGGGGGGGGTGCAGTGTGCAGATGAGGCCCCCCAACCCAGCCCCCCCAGGGCAGGCATGAGGATGTGCATGCATTTGAGGGGCAGGCCCACGTGCAGGTAGGACTGATGTGGGGGTGCTTTTTTTGTGCGGCCAGACCACTGGAGCACAGAGGGAAATTCTGTTTGGGGGGGGTCTAATCCTACGGGGGGAACACAGCACTGGAAACTCAAATGGGCTCCAGTCCAGTCAAAGCTGACCCAGAGGAAGCACATCACCAGGCACCTGCTACACGCCTGTGCTTAAAGCCTTGCTGTCCAAGAGGAGAACTTCCAGCTAAATAGCTAAATCTGCCCAGTTGCAACATCTGCCTTCTGGGTTCCCAGAAAGCAGTAGGGATCTGGGCTGGAGGTCCTGGGCCGGGGAGATGCTCCTGGATGTCAGGGGCGATCAGGAAACTGTGCGGTGATATGCATTATCCTCAAGGTGATGGAGATAAGGACCGATCATTAGGGAGGAGGGTGTCCACCAGGGGCTGCCCCATGGGAATCCCCTAAGGAACAGCAGCAGTGGCAAGGGGGTTGGTACATATTGTGCCAGAGGCGCCGCAGTGCCCCGTGGGCTGTAACAGATGTGCTGTGGAGGATTAAGGTGGCCATCTTCACCCTGTGCTCCGTGTGCGCAAATCAAAGTGCTGTCATTGCCATCCAAATTCCATCAGCCACTCAGCTGCACTCATGAGAGATGGAAAGAGGCGGGTGACCCGAGAGGCACAGTGTCGTGTGTGTGTGTGTGTGTGTGTGTGTGTGTGTGCGTGCGCGTGTGTGTGTGTGCCTGAGTTCTCTCTGCTCCTCTGCACAGAGGGCATGGCCGATCCCTGGCTGGCATACCCGTTGGCCGTGTTTTCATAGTAGCAGTCCAGGGCACCGCATACTGTACAATGATGAGGTGAGCAGAGTGATGACATCATGGGGCCAGATATTCAGGAACTTCCAAAATGTTCCAGAATGTTCCAGACCCAAATCCTGTGTGATGGCGCGGGGTGTGGGCACGCGAGAGTGTGATGGTGCGGGGAGTGGGCACACGGAAGTGTGATCATTTGCAATGCAAACTGGGAAGCCTGCGAGCTTCCTCCAGCGATGATCTCACACACAGCCTGTAGAAAACTCCTGTAGTGTGGGTAAAAAAGAAAAAAACATTCTGGCTATCCTTTTGGGACCTGTGGGTGAAATTAAGGGCGTTCATCAAGTCTGAGTAGATGATGCACATCGGTCTTCGTAAACAAGTGCCCCATCACTCATCCTCATGGTGACAGTGTTACCATGACACCATCTTCCCTGTTTGCTACAAGTGCTGTGGAGGATTACGCGGCTCCGTGCGTG
Source organism: Hippopotamyrus pictus (assembly GCA_026781145.1). Classification (NCBI taxonomy): domain Eukaryota; kingdom Metazoa; phylum Chordata; class Actinopteri; order Osteoglossiformes; family Mormyridae; genus Hippopotamyrus; species Hippopotamyrus pictus. Next base: position 5,056,526 of record JAODLC010000002.1, read on the forward strand.
CCAGCCAATCATACTCCTCCTCTCTTATGACTTCACGTTTGAATCCGCCTCCAATTAAGGCCTGAAAGGCACTTTGTGTGCCCTGTTTGTTTTGAAACGCGTAAAACACGCAAAATGATTTAGCATATTATTATGCCTATGAAATGTTAACAAACCCCAGGAGGGGAGACTTTCTCCTTTAAATATGTGCTAATTATTTCATTTCAGCTTGGTTTGTTTCCAGTGACTTTTAGAATCGTGCTCGTGTAATCGGACGACGTCGCTCAGACGTGACCACGGCGGCCAATCATGCATAGTGGAGCAGGGCTGAACCTTTTGGAAGGGGTGGGGGTGATTCAAGGAGATGTGGGATTGGTGACGACGCCTCAAAAATGCGGCGAAAATGAGACAACACCCTGCCCTTAGATTAAGCTTATGCTGTCTCGTCTGCATTCTGATTACTTACAATCTGTATTCAATAAAATCCAGCTCAGGTTTTACCTCACCTCGACCTAAAGGGAGGTATTTACGAACAGAATAAGTCTGAGACCGTCCAGGCCACCAAGTCATTACTGTCAATATGAAAGTACTGCCTCTGATTTGTGTACGCCATCGCATCATGATGTATGACACTTATCCTCCTCGGAACATGTGACTCTCATTATGCGACTAAGCGCTGGCAGCGCAGTACGAAACTTCTAGCCACTTTAATATAATCTATGGATGGTTTTGAGCTGAGTGATTTACAGCATGTCATTGTGTTTTGTATTTAGCAAACCAAAAGGACAATATCCATTCCTGTTGGAGATAATCAGGGAAATTAATTGCTTTAGGATGTTCTGGCCCCTGCTGGCTAGTTTGAGGGAGGTGATGAGCGGTCACATTCCTCAGTGAGACTGGGAGTCACAGAGACATGGGCACAGGACAGCTCAGAGGACAGCTCACAGGACAGTTCACAGGACAGTTCATGGGACAGCTCACAGGACAGCTCACAGGACAGCTCACAGGACAGCTCACAGGACACCTCAGGAGACACCTCAGGGGACAGTTCACGGGACAGCTCACAGGACAGATCACAGGACAGTTCACGGGACAGCTCACAGGACAGCTCACAGGACACTTCAGGAGACACCTCAGGGGACAGTTCACGGGACACCTCAGGGGACAGGTCACAGGACAGCTCAGAAGACAGATCACAGGACAGTTCACGGGACAGCTCACAGGACAGCTCACAGGGCAGCTCACAGGACACCTCAGGGGACAGTTCACAGGACACCTCAGGGGACATGTCACAGGATAGCTCAGAGGACAGCTCACAGGACAGGTCACAGGACACCTCAGGGGACAGCTCACAGGACAGCTCAGAGGACAGGTCACAGGACAGCTCAGAGGACAGTTCCTGGGACACCTCAGGGGACAGGTCTCAGGACAGCTCAGAGGACAACTCACAGGACAGCTCACAGGACACCTCAGGGGACAGCTCACAGGACAGCTCAGAGGACAGGTCACAGGACAGCTCACAAGACAGTTCACGGGACACCTCAGGGGACAGCTCACAGGACAGTTCACAGGACACCTCAAGGGACAGCTCAGAGGACAGGTAATGGGACAGTTCACAGGACAGCTCACAGGACTGCTTAGGAGACTGATCAGTGGACATGATGTGACAGTATAGCAGCAGGTGTGACCTGCACTGTCTGTGTGTTTCTTGTTCTCACTGTCCTATTACATGATTGTTGTCTATTGTTTATCTGTTGTACAATTGTTTACTTGTACAGTCTCAGCTGTGCCTTGTACTGGGTATGGCTGAATGAGTAGGAGTTACAATGCAGCTCTTGTACATTTCCAGTCAAACATCTCAAATCTCAAACATTAGTGTTTGTCTGTATATGATTCGCAATCAGCTGGGATGGAAACGTTTTTAAAGAGACACACGTATATAGACACATAAATGCACAAATAAAACACATACGCATACATATATCTAACACCCAAGTGAAATCTGTTGGAAGTTTATGAATGTGTTTGCCACACTAACAAAATGCATGTATTAGTTCTCCTATAAAGCTCTTACAGCTCTGATGGCAGCTACTGGCAGCCATGCCCTGAGCAGTCAGGGTCAGACATACTGTACAAACACCTCTAATTACATGTCTGTCATACACCCGCCCCCCCAGCCCCCATCACGCTGGCCAATGTACCTTCTGGCTCTCAGGATTGCTCACAGGACAGCTCGCCGTGAACATTTAGCCCCCCCTGCCCCCCATTGAGAGTGAGACCTCATGGGGACTGATTTCAATGGACGTGGCTGTGCTGGTGTAAATGGAGGCACAGATGTCACAAAATGATGAAGGAAGTTGGATGGGGAATGTGGGAGGGGCCTCTTGGTTACAGGGAGGTTACAGGAGGTTACAGGAGGTAACAGGAGGTTACAGGAGGTTACAGGAGGTTACAGGCCCCAGCGGAGCCCGAGCGGATGACTGCTGCCTCATCCGTCTGCCTTAAGAGATAATCGAAGGCAAGAATGAGAAAAAGTGAAGAGAGAAAAAAATGAAAAGGCAGGAGAGGAGAGCAAGCAAAGACCATGTGACTGGGGAGGCATGCCGTGGAGGTGGCTGCCTACCCAGAATGCCCTCTGACAGCGGTCCCCGTGGACAGCCTTTTTGATCCGGCCGAGACAAACCCCGGTCACCGTGTCCCCGCGTCGCCTTGTCACCCAGCGCCTCGCTTTCATTTCCAATATTTCCATCTGTGCCTGTGACAGCGGCCCCCCCAACTGGAGACATTGCCCCCCCCGCCCCCGGCCCGTCCGTCACCGTCTCGGCAGGCTGGGAAATTTGGAGGCGATCCGTCCCTCTGTCCGACGGCCATCTGTGTGCCCTGTCTGACAGCAGACAGGTATAGCTGCAGAAAACAGGCAGGGTGGGGGTCGGGGGGGGGGGGGGGCTTCAGCTCCATGCATCACACTGCCCCCTACCTGGCC
>JAODLC010000002.1:5062289-5097956 GCA_026781145.1 Hippopotamyrus pictus
GGGGGGGGGGGGGGGGGGGGGGGGGGGGGCAGAGCAGCCCCATCTGTGCTGTCGCAGGAGCCAGTGGGTTTTCTCAACACACTCGCTCTAATTGTTTTCTTCTGATAATTAGCTGTAATTACCATTGATGGTGTTCCGGGTACCCCCCCCTCCCCATCATGGGGGGTGTCGGCACACTGTGGACGACTCGTGGCCATCCCAAGGCGCTGGGTAAACTCCTCAGCACCCATTTCACTCCTGTGTGGTGGAGACGTCTCCTTGCTCGGCCTGGTTTTACCACTCGGTCCCTTGCCAGCATCGCGGCGGCAATGCGGAGGTGATTCAGTGAGGAGCAAACAGGAGCTTCTGACAGCTGCTCTGCAAAGAGCCATGTGTGACAGTCACACGTCAGCGTGCGGCCGGAGCTGGTGGGGTCTGACGTGCCCATTTCAGTGCCCACCTCCCCGCTGGGTGGTGTGAGGTCACCAGCGAGTACGGAGCCCATTCACGGAGCCACAAGTCACCACAGTCACGCTGCTCCTCCAGCCTTGCACTCAACACCCTTTTCAAACCTCTTCCACCTTCAATTTGCAAAAAGCAGAGCTTATTCATTTCTGAGGACCAAAGCAACTTCTCTGTTGTAAAACCAATGATACCAGAACAGCACTTTCCTTGCTACTCAATAATGCAACACATTTATGGTGATCTTCCATATTACCCAGATTTCCATGTGGAACATTCCAGCAACTCAACATCCCCATGTGTCTTTTAAATAAGCGATCCGGGGCCATAGGCACAGTACACTGCCCCCTACTGACCATCCGCACTTCCTACAGCTCTTTTTTCCCGGCTTTCTGTTTAACATTAATGTCTCGCCTTCTGAGTTTGGGAACTGAGAGCATATCCACAGACGTCTGCACGTGTGTTATTTTACATACAGAAAGAAACTTAGACATGAATATATTTCAGGGGTGAGTCATAGTGGGGGACAGATCTGCCGTTTCTGTCGGGGGGCAGAGAAATATCAGACAGGCTCAGTGTTGCCCTCAAATACATCATGTCCTTGTTCTGCTGCAGATTTATAATGATGTGTTCCCTCTTAATATCTGTTAGGGTGGGATTCTGGGTAGTTAATATTAATCTGAACCGGGTGGCACACTTGTGATCTAATCGTTTTTGTGTGTAATGTGCCAGATTCACAAGGGAAAAATGTTTTCCACCCAGTGAGCCCAAAGGAAAGAGGGCGGTGCTCTGCTCCGGACCCACTCAGATGCCGCGAGGCGGAGCGTGGCCTTTCCAGCCGTGTGGAACGGGCACCAGAGGGCTGCCCTCAGTGAGAACCAGCACGGCGCTGGAGCAGAACGGAGCCAATGGTAACTCAAATGCGGCACTTCCTGTTTGAGGTGGGGAGAGCAAGCGAAAGCAGAGGGAGGTCAGGCCCAGCTGTCATATAGCCAATCGGGGACTCCTAATGACTCTCAGATGCCCAAAGAACTTCTCAAGGCAGAATTTTGGCCAATTCGGAAATAGGTTTGACTCAAAAAAGGTCACCATTTTGTGAAGATGACTTTAAAATGATTGTTTTCAAATTTCATTTTGTAAACGTCTGTCCCAATATGCATAGCATATGCTGCACGGATATCCACACACACATACAGCATGTAAACCTCTCATTCACATGAATGCCGCTGAACACACACAGAACACACATTTTTGGGGTCCCACGTCACACACTGGATACACACTTTTGGAGTCCCACGTCACACGCTGGATACGCACTTTTGGGGTCCCACGTCACACATTGAATATGCACTTTTGGGGTGCCACGTCACATTCTGAACACGCACTTTTGAGATCCTATGTCACACACTGAACATGCACTTTTGGGGTCCCACGTCACATACTGAACACGCACTTTTGAGATCCCATGTCACACACTGAACACGGACTTTTGGGGTCCCACGTCACACACTGGATACACACTTTTGGGGTCCCACGTCACACACTGGATATGCACTTTTGGGGTCCCACGTCACACACAGAACACACACTTTTGGGGGTCCCACATCTCCCCAGACTCACACAAACCCTGGAAGGCCAATTCACTGCAGCCAGTTGGAGTGTCATCCAGCACAGTGGGCCTGTTTTCTGGAACGGGATAGAGATGACGCCCCTCGATCAACACTTATCAGAGCAGTCCTATTCCAGGGATAGTATGGGGGGGTTAAAAAGGCAGCACCCCTGACAACCAGATCCATGCTAAGCACCCTAACCCTCCCGACTCTCGCCCCGTCGCCATGCAAACGCAGGGGTGCTTTCAGTCACGTTCCCATGGATTAGCATCACTGATATGGCCCTGTTCACGCTACTTGGAAAGGACAGAGTGCCATCTGGTGGCATGAATTCACCACTGCATGCCCAGCCCAAACTGTGAGCCACAGCCCATTTCAAACTGGCATCTTGCACAACCACCCTGGTGTGCTCTGCTCCAGTCAGCCCCACCACACCAGTCACCCCCACCGGACCAGTCAGCCCTACCGGACCAGTCAGCCCCACCAGACCAGTCACCCCCACCAGACCAGCACGACTCCCATGTGCCCAGCAGTGTAGCAAGATTAGCAAGATTTGCTACGGTACAAACGACACCTCCAATCATGCTGCGACCAGTGAGCCCCCACCCCCTCAACCCCGCCCCCCCCTCCACGTAGGGGCCCCTGAAAGAGGCTCTGTGGCTAGGAGGGGGCTCGATGAGAATCGTCCTGAGAGTCAGACACCCTGACAGGGACCTGCCCGTATGATTCCCCTTTGCGGATCTTTCCATGCCAGAGAGCTGTATTCCGTCTCCCTTCAGTCACTGCGGTCACCGCTTCACAGGGAGCCCCCCGGTGCGGCACTGTGCACTCCTGCCTGCTGGGGTCCTTACATCCTGCCCCCCCAGGCTGCCCCTGGGCTTATCTCCCCAGGACGGCCCGAGAGCGCCCCCCTCCCCCTCAGCTGCGGCTCGCTGGCTTCCTCTCTCCATCTCACTGTCATGTTTTTCTTCCTTTCCACAGTCTGACTATCGACTGCCTGTTTTCTTTCACCTTGTGTTTCTCTGACAGGGGGTGTGGGGCGAACATTTCAGCCACTGGGGGGGGTCTGAGTGATGACAGGGCAGAGCTCTGGCCCTTCATGCCCCTCGTTCAGAGGGGGCCGCATTTCCCGCCCCGTGTCGCCTCTGATCGGTGTGGCTCATGGCCCCAAAACTGTCGATGCCCCTTTTTAATCCTCCCACACTTCTCAGTTTACCTGCCATGGGAACGCTGGTGTTCCTGACGCTCCAGAGAAGAATGTCACCTCCCCGCCATGCTGCCTCACACCCAGGTGCCCCGCTCCCTTGCTGCCAGACAAAGTGTCACCATGGGCCACCCTGCCCAGTTTGACCCCCCAAAATCTGCCGTGTATTCATACCCCTACCACTCCCCTGACTGTGACCCCCTCAAAGTAGAAATAGCTGCTTTGCACCCAGCTTCCAAATGCGGGGCTCAGGGCTGCCCACAGCATGGGGGGGAGAACGTCATGAACGCCTGGAGCCTGTCTGTAGCCCCCCAAGTCACCGCCTCTGATTCACTCTTGGGTTCTTTCAGAGACCCGATACCAAATACCCCCTAAATCTGTCAGCAGGACATATCTGTTCCCGCCACAATGGAGGGCCTCATACAGACACGCAGAGCGAAAGGAGCCCCCTCAACCGCCAGCCCAGATATTCCTGACGGAATGACAGGAAAGAGACCGGCCAGACTGCTGCTTTCCAGTCAGTCATTTGAACTTTGACCTTGCATCTCCACACATTCTCCATGTCAAAACATCTGATCATAAGCACTGTAGAATTGTAGAATTGTAGAGTTTTGAGTGAAAGTGGCCCTTAGGCTCCGCATCTTACCCCCCCCCCCCCCCCCACAGAAAGGGGAGGTAGGGGCCATGTGAGGGGCTCAAACCCGGACCTGCATATATTTCCCCCAGATGTCCTCTGACAGTGTGTTTCATCACCCATTTAGAGTCCTACCACAGGCCCTGGTTCATGATGAGGTGCATGAAGCAGCGTGGGAAATGGAGACGGGATTGGGGAGGGGGGTGTTTCGGAGCGGAATCTGCACAGGAAACTGGAGATCTTACACATCTGGGCCAGAAGTGAGGGAGCTGTCTCTTTCTCTTTTTCTTTTATTTGGATTTTAGAATGTTGCTCAACATCTCGGCATCAGCAAAGCATCTCCAAGCAACAGATCCCTCTTTTGTGAGGATTATTGAAAAACCATTTCCAGATTTAGCTCTTGGCACTGCCCGCTGCCTCCCTGTTGGCAGACGGGTGTCTTGCTTGGCTCTGCCCGGGCAATTAGAACATTCCTTTATTTTTCACATGAAACGTTACACGATGTTGCGTCCGTCGTTATCCACAAATTAATTTTTGGCAGCCGACGGGAATTCTCAGGACTGCCGACAGGGACCGACCGGGCCGTCTCGCCATTCCAGTTTTGGGGCTCCATCCACCCCCCTCCCTCGCCGCAGCCTGGAGAGGTGAGGAGGGGCACGTCTGTCACACTGTCCCAGCCGCCTGTTCCCCTTCATTCAGCCGCTAGCGCCGGCGTCTTCATCATCTCGGACTGACCTGCGGGACGCTGCACACGTGTCGTCTCTTCGCAGACGCGCCCCAGTGCGGAGCGGCTTCCCAATCGACACCCCCATCTCCGGCAGCCTGGCCACAATTACCACGCCTTCGTCCTTGGAAGTCCCCCACGGTCCCGTTTCCCTACATCTCCATCTCTCCGTTTATCGCATTAACTGTTAATGACTCCAGATGTGTTTTCCTGCTTCTACCTTTTTTTATTCAGCTAAATTGTTAATTGAATCGGGCCATAAAACAGCAGATGTCTTCCCATCACGAGTGCCGCATCTCGGGGAGGGCAGGTGAGAGACTCCACTGTCGTTGCTTCCTGGGGGGGGTGGACGTGTCCATTTAACCACTGCTCTCCTGGGTGTCAGTCCCGTAAGGCCTGCTTTTGCCGAATGCACACCCAAAGCATCCTGGGAAGGGCCCAGCAGGCACTGTCTCCTGCCTTTGGTAACCATCCCCTGGGTGTCCCCCACGGAAGCTGGGAGCCCTGGTCCAACTGGACAGGACAGTGGAGATGAAGCTCTCCCACCCTAAATGAGAAATGTTTCTTGTAAACCCCACAAGCTGCTTTGAGACATTGGCCACGTGAGACTGGCTGTGTCCCCCCCCCCACCGACCGACCCAATGACCGTTGGGCTTATCGCCATGGCAACATGCCCTGCCACTCCTTTTCCTAAAGTGCTGTTTACAAAAACTCTCACCAAACAAAGGGATGACAATAACAGAGGGAATATGATTTGCCTTATGACGTCATGACGTCTGCGGGAGATGCTGAGCCGGGTCAGGGGACTCAAGCGGGACATTTCTAACCTACTGTAGACCGGATGCAGTTGTATTCGTTAGGTGGAGAGTAGGGATGGGTAAATACCTCCCACCCGCCGCCAGCTCAGGTGCCCCCCGGAAACCCCCAGCGACCCCGCGGGCGTCCGTCAGTTTCCATGATCGCCGGTGGGCCGCGCTGTTTGTGCAGCTGAATTTCCCATGAAAAATGCTGTCGGATCAGCGCTTGCGGTCGAGAACGCGGCGCGGAGATTAAAAAAAAGGGAAAAAACGCAACAATCCAAATGTGGCGCTATTCTTCACTGCACATATGTTTCCAATTGCTAAAAACACTGTGAGGTTCCCCCCACACAATGCCATTAGGAAACAATGTTCTTTGTTCATAGCCTTGGTTCTAATTTTATAGCGTTAAAGATATGTGCCCACGACTTAGTTCTCAGGTTTGTAATCACAGGGTCTCTGGCTGAGGGTATCTCTCTCTCTCTCTCTCTCTCTTTCTGTTTTATTTAAGGATGTTTTTGTTGGCTGGAGCGCAGACCACAATCAGACCTCGGGTCTCTTTCCCAAGCGAGATAACCACCCACACGTCACACATCACTTCAGCCGTTTCTGCGTCCGCTCTCTTGCTCATTCTCCCCCGTTTCCCCGAGTTATCCCCAGGCTGTGCAGTAACTCTATCAGTAACTGTGATTTCTTTCAGAATGCTGGACCCTGACAGCCGAGCTAAATTAATAACAACAATAAAAATGCTGCACGGGTGTCACGTCTACTCAGCATTACTGCTTACTGCTCTTAATGTCGATTTCTCTACTACTACTAATACAATTACTACTACTACTACTACTAATAATAATAATAATAATAATAATAATAATAACAACAACAATAATAATAATAATAATAATAATAATAATAATAATAATAATAATAATAATAATGGAGAACGATACCAGTACCAACAATTCCTTATTCACTGTTTGCATAGATTTCTGCCCGACCCGTTCCTCATATTTCGCGGGGCTAGAACGCCCCCTACTGGGATGATTTTTTAAAATAGGATGAATTTTAATTTCGTGTCGTTGTCATGGGTTGTAAAACGATACGAAATTAGCATTGATTCTTTAAAAAATGTCATTTGTTGTAAAATCTTTCAAATATTTCGGTGGATTAACACACGTCACACAACACAACACTGTGTATTTAAGTGTATTACATATTCACAATAATTTAAAAGTATAATTTAAAATAATTTTAAAATAATAATTTAAAAGTGTCTGTTTGTGTTGATGTCAGTATATTTTTCTGTTGTATTTTTTTCGTCTTATTATAACTAGATATTATTTAAGCTGTGGTTACACAGAAAGATATTAACAGACGTCTTTTGTTCATCTGCAGGGAATGCTATGCTACGACACCTACTGTTTTGTACTTTGCTCTGCTCTTAGCATCTCATGTGAGTTAGTTCTACTCAAAATTTACGACATTTGCTGATTACATACTCAAGCTGATGAACTTTTTGTTTAATGCGCTGAGTTATAAATCTCAGGTTGAAATAATCTGCCAGATGAATAATAGCTAACGTCTCGGTGCTGACTGAACCGCTTCGGACCTATAGAGGGCGCAAACTACGTTAATTAAAAATCTTTGAATAACCGAGTAATCGTAACCCTCAGTGTTAAAGTTAGGCTTCTCCCTTGCAGAGGTGTACTCAAAAATGTTACTCAAGTGAAAGTACAAGTAATGAGTGAAAATTTTACTCAATTAAAAGTAAAAGTATTCAGCCAGAATCACACTTGAGTAAAAGTAAAAAAGTACCGCATTAAAATTGTACTTGAGTATTAAAAAAGTAAAAGTAAAAGCAAGAATGAAAACTAGAGATTCTTCTTTACGTTTTTAATCTCTAAAAACATGAAGTGAATGAACCACATGCAAGATTTTATCCTGTTTTAGAACTGTTTAGATATAACCATTTAATTATACGACAAGGCACACCTAATGCAAATATGGAACATGCTACTCAAAGGATGTATTTCATCTTGTATGAATCCTTACTAATACCGCTAAAAGAAAAGAATTTGCTAAGGTACGGCCACGGGTGCTCTTGACCCTGTGGCTGATTTTGGACTGCGTTCGATACTGAATCATATTCTTCCTCCATTTTCTTCCACTGATTGAATGTTATAATTTCTCTAATTTCCAGGTCAAGGTGCTGTGCATTGTGGTGATTGATGCGACGTGACGTCACTTCCAAAGGACCAATGAACATGTCTGACTAATTTCATATAATGTGAAAACGAATCTCATTGGCACAATGAATAATATTTTAATTAAACTGGGATTCAGCGCAATTCAATTTGTTTGTTAGCAAGGGAAAATAGAATGAAGTGATATCCAAAAATTAGTATTTTAAAATGATTTACTTTTTGACTGTAAATAAAATTGTAAGGAGTAAAAAGTACTTTTTTTCTTTAAAAATGTAATTAAGTTAAAGTAAAAGTATTAATTTTTAATTGTACTCAAGTAAAGTAAAAATCCCCAAAAATAATACTTAAGTACAGTAATCAAGTAAAATTACTCAAGTACTTTACACCTCTGCTCCCTTGGAACATGCAGTTAAGCAAAATGCTGACATTTAATAAGTTTTTAAATGTATTGCTTTTAATAAAGACTATGACCTAAGTAGTTTTTTCTAATTTTTGAAATTTGGGGAAATTCCAAGGGAAGCTAATAGCATAATAGTCCTGAGCACGCCTTTGAAGGTGAGCAGATTGTTGTCGTCATTTTATTGTCAAGCAGCGCTCTCTGTTTCTGAGTGGTATCTACAAAGCATTTTAAGGCTAAAAGTTGCTCCTGAACTTGCCGATTTAGGAGAAACTCCTAAAGATTATAGACTGTCAGTCCTAAATGTAGGACTCCTCCTTTTTTTGAGTAAGAGCAATTCATAAAGCCCCTTAGCGCTAAAAGTAGCACATATCTTTGGGAGAACTAAAAAGTAGTCGAGAGGACTCCTAAGTCACTAACAATATCTCACAAATAGTCGCAGAATGGCTGCTGTCAATCCACGTCGCAATATCTTGGAAACATCAAACGAAAGCTGAATTATTTAAAGGACACCGCCTCACTCGGGAGGGAATAAGGATTGCTGTGGAGCTTGTGAGGGATGCATTAACATCTACAACAAACCGAAACAACCCAGTTATAAACAGTGAAAACCGCATATAGTGATCATTATAATCGATTTTTTTTTCTTTTTCTTTACGTCTCAGGCAGATTACCATCTAATTGACATTTGTATATTCATTACATGAATATAAGGTAATAAAACGGACAGTGTATGTACTGTTTCAAAATACAGTACAGCTGTTTCAGACGCTTTTCAAATTACTGAACTGTGTATAATACAGTACTGTACATAAAACTTACCTTAATGTAGTTTGGCTGCTGTGTCTCGTTAGCTCGGTTTTGGCTGTTTACTTTAAGCTTTGATGAGTATATATTTGTCATTGAGAGAAAATGACTGTCTTTTTCCCGTTATGTTTTCTATGCACACATCATTAGTCTCAGTAGCCAGCAGAGGGGTTACTGCAGGCAAATTATGGTGATCAAATTAAAGTTAAAAAAATGTAGTTTTATTTTTTTACATATGTTGTCATTTTTAACAAGACTACTATAAGCGGATTATTTAAACAGTATTTGTACAGGAATGATTATGTCCCAACAATTTTGATCCATGTAAGCAGTTGATCACTATAGGCAGGATCACTGGGAGTGGTTTACACTGTATTTGTGTTTATGGGATGTTGCACGTACATTTTCACCAGTACATCCTGGCCTCTCATCAACCACTCCCTGTGGTTGTTGCAGGCAAGCTCATGCATGAGAACTGATGTCTGCCTTAGCAATGGAGTCTTACTCTTAAAGGAGTTGGCTCTTTTCATAACTAAAAGTTGCTCTCAGCCACTTTGTGAATAGGTTTTAGGGAAAAAATAGTTAAAAACCTTTAGTGTAATTTAGGAGTACTTTTAGTGGTAAGATAAAATGTTTTGTCAATACGGGCCCTGATCTCCAGCCAGTAACATTATGGAAACAGAACCCAGTCTTTGTCATATTTACTACATTTCAAAATACGGACTTCTTTTAAATATTTTTTGAACAGGTATCAAACATCCATCCATCTGTCTGTCTGTCTGTCTATCTACCTTCTAAACACATCCTGAGAGTCTTGCTCGGGGTCACAGGGGAGCAAAGCCCTGGATGAGGTGCTGGCTTTTAAGGTTCATTTTACATTTTATCCTTTTTCTATTTGTCATGTTCTCATTATTATAACAGAGGGAACCACGACATCATTGGAGGGTCCATCAAAATATGTAGAGCACTGTGTGGTTCGGTCGGTCTCTGTGCCTTTGGAAGGTCCCTGGTTGGAATCCCGTGCTTGGTGGGGTTAGGGTTAGGGTTTTAGAGTTGGGGTTAGGGTTAGGTAGCCACATCACCACTGGGCCCTGATAAATGACTGACCCTCAGCTTTGGGCTCACCTGCCAGAGTGTCTGATAGGGAAGCAAGAGGGGGATGTGTAAACGAAGAAAATCCTGGGAGAGGATTAGACTCATCATGCCTACTCAGAAGATGATTGGCTGTCGTCTACCCTACTTCCACAAACTTCCAGCTCAGGAAGTGAATGTCTGCACTTCTGCTGTTACCAAAGTACATAATTAGTACAGCTTGTATCCAGCCCTGCATATTCACTTATTTTAATTTTTTAATCTTGGTTGCAAGATGAGATGTTTTGTGAGCGTGATTGACGTTAGCGGTGGACTTCTGTGAGAGCAGCCCCGACCTGCCCATGCTGACAGAGGTCATCACACACCTCAGTGCCCTGTGGACCAAAGTGATTCTCAGAGACATTGTTTAGCACTTAAACTCCTCCCCGTGGCCTCAGTACCTCACAAGAAAGCCTAGAAAACTTTTATATAGCAGCGTGCATCAATCACTGCCATTACTCAACGTCAGGAAGCCAAATTGTCTCTGATGGAGCTCATTATCAAGTGCCAGCCCAGCATGGAGGGGAATCTGGGGACACTAAGTGCCATCTCATGTCACCACAGCTTCACGCAAACGGGCCATTTTTCCTGGGCTTGTCCATTTTTTCACTGTGTTGTTTTTTCTGCTTACTTATTTATTTTCAGGACGCGTGGGTGAAGAGACCGGCTTGTTCTCAAACTGATTAAACTCATTCCCGGGGGAAAGCCAAATAGAGAGAGCCCCCCCCAGTCACCCCCCCAACCCTGTGGCACTCCTGAGAAATGGACTGGGAATGAGATCTGACACCCAGAAATCCTTTGCCGATGTCTTGTACTGATGTCTGCTGCCTATCCAGGCCAAAGTGTGACTGATTCAGCGTGACAAAGGGGGTAACTGCAATCCTGAACTGGACGGAAGGGGCTTGATGTTGCTGCTACATTGCATTTATGGAAGAAGGACAAAGTTGCTGTTTTCTGCTCTGTTACATTTGTGTGTGTCAGGGCTAGATGGCTCCCTGAGGCCTCTTTACAGGTCCATGGTCCCCATATGAGAGTCAGGCCAGACCTCCATTAAGTTAGACAGTAAGCCACACCTTGCTGCTCAGAGACTCAGCTTTGATATCCTAGCAGAGCCTGTCAGGTGGCAGCAAATTACACTTTATATCTGTTTATATCAACACAAGACCCTCCACAGGCGGTGATCTCCAGTCACGTTAAGAGTCAGTATGTGGATAAGGGTCACCAATGACTGGCCAAAAGTCAGGATCTCAATTACAGCATTGGTGTTCCAGGGGCACTGAGCACTAATCACCAATACTGCAGCCTTTTAACATCCACTTAAAAACTGTGTGAAAACACTTGACATAATATGAAACTGGGAGAATAGTGGTAAACTATGCAGACCTGATGGTTTCCAGTCTAAGGCCAAGGAGAGTGACCCTTTATTCTCCTGGTACAATATCAGGCTTTTTAAATGGGTTCAGATAAGGCTTCAGATAAAAGCATTTAAAACAATAAGAACTCAGAAGTATGTTGGAGGACATATCTATTCAATGTTCATTTTCAAGTGAACATCAAGGAGCTTTGAGGAGAGGGGTGGTGCTGTGGTTAGCAGGATTTGATTGTTTGGGCTGTAGAGCGAAAAGGCTATTTGTCTGTTTACTCAGCTCACCAATAAAGTAGAAGGTTTAAATGGGGTTTTAAATGATTAAACAAACACAATTCAACGGACATAAAATCAAAGTTTTACCCAAACATAAAACATAATATTATGTAGCGATAAATGCGGAAACAATTCCCATTCTTCATACACACAGAAAACGAAACCGAGCTGAAATATTTGAAATCTACATAAATCAAAAAGAGAAGTAAGAAGGCCAGTAGAACTACATGTCCCATGTTTCCACAAACCCGACACGTATTATGCGCATTACGTCGGAAGCACGTCGTCTCTGTAGTAACCCAGCCTGCCCTCGGCAGTAGGCGCCGTGAGAGCCGGGGAGTTCTCTCGGAGTTGGTGACACTGTCTTTCGGGTGTCAGAAATCGCGGTCAATCGGTGGTTTTTAGCGGACTGGACGGTGGGTTGCTGAGGCGGAGAGGTCCTCTAAACGAGCCAAGATGCTGAATATGTGGAAAGTGAGGGAGCTGGTGGATAAAGCGTAAGTATTGCCGTCGTTTCCGAGGTGAATTTGTGCTCTCGGCTCGGAGGCCCGAGTCCTCCCGGGCGCTGACGTCACGCCGGCGGCCCTGCGCGGCTTCCCTGACGGCCCTTGGTGTGCGAAGCTCCGCTGTTAAATATCATCAACTCTGTCAGCTTCTCCGCGCTTTTGTACCTGAGTTTGTAACCTCAAACTACGTCGACGTATATGGACATGCCAACGGCAGCCGGTAGCCCTGCTGGCTATTAGCGACGCCCCCCTGGTATCCCCCCTTCCCGGTTTATTCCTGCTATAAGTTCATTATTGTTGTTATTAATAACAGCAGGTTCGCGTTGTCAGTCTCTCGGCCGGCTGTCCTGCCATGCCTAGCCGTAGACGCTTCTCCTAAACATCTTATTAATAGACCAGGCCCGGCGTAGGGAGACCCTGCCGCCTCTTGCTGCTGCTGCCGCTGTTGTTCTTCTTCCTCCCCTGGCTGAACATAACTCTCACCGGCCAAAAAACACGTGTAAACCGAACCCCGATACCCGATCTCCGTTTTATGATCCCACTGGTGCTGTTGCTACGTGGCTTGAGGTGGTTTTGCTGTCGCTTCCGGGGGCCCGATCGCTGACAGGTCTCACTCCCCCTAAAGTAGTGCCGCTGAAAACCCACTTAAGGCCAGGCAAACTGCGGTTCCGCCGCCTTTGTTGAATGGAGGGAGCTGCCAGCTCGGTTCGCGGCGGATTTTACAGCTTTTGCTTCGTAGTTTCCCGGTAGACGTGTCACTGTACTTTCCGCCGGCTTTAACAGGAGGATCACTCCTCTGCCCTACCGGTTTTCTTGTGAAAGAAGCGGCCCTTCTGCGTATTTTGCCACATCCTTTCTCTGTGTGATAGTTATTCCTTGTGTGTTTTGCTGTATGGTTATCAGTAAGGCGTTAGTATCTTTAGTCAACATGATCTGTCATGAAAACTTTCTGCTGTCTGCGTGGTGCTCAATTATTAAACAAAATATGGATATTTTGCAGTTCCCGGAAAAATTGTGTGGATCAGTTCGTTTTGCGTCGAAATCCGTGCACCTGGCTCCGTGCTAAACAGTCCCCTTGCTCCACTGTTCAGTGTCCGCTTCCATCATTCATATGTCCAGCTTTACTGTTTATTTTGCTGCAGCAAAGACGTTTCTGGTCTTTTTTCTTATGTTTGATTTCCTTTCATCAGCTGATTCCGTGCGGGAAAAGCTGAACGTATATGATGCAATGAGAGGTTTTGAAACATTTTGATTTGTGCCATGTCATGGATGAAGAATGTAATTTTGTCTGTTGCTTTTTGCATAAAGCCACGTGATCTGAGTGTAGAGAGTAATACCAGAACCGTAGGAAATGACAGACATGTTCACTGCTAGTGGTGCTTCATTTATCTCTGTGTACTCTAATTGCATAATCTCTAGCACTTTGCCCCACAGTGATTGCTGAAATTGGTGCTCCTGTTTGTAATAGTTAGATCTCGGTATTCAATCTGCTGCTTGAGTGAAATCCATTTATTACAGGTTTATGTTTGGCAAACAGTAATTGTTTAAAATTATTGCTTTTTCTTGTAGGCCTACTTTTTCTGTGTTACATCTTTGGCCTTTATACCTGTTTTTTGTCTAAATAACATTACTGATGCTGTGTACCTAGGATATTCAATAACGCAAGTTCTCCTTTAATTGTTGATATATAAATATGTTAATCTCCAGTCCTTGGGGTTACAGGAATTGTCTTGGCCCTGTTGCACAATGCACCTTTGTGTGTATCAGCGTAAGGTAGCTGCAGACCAGGGTGAGCTTCCAGCTTTGGGGGCTTGATGCTGTCCTGATTTAAAATAAAAAAGCAACAAAAACAAGCAGCTAAAGGCTTTCCTGTGTCTCTCCTTCCTGCACCGAAAATGCACCAGTGTGAAGCCACCTGTTTGCTTTTGGTCAGTATCAGGCACAGCTGTAGGGTTAAACCGAAACGTGTAATTGATATAAAGTGATTTTGAAATTAAGCTTTTGTAAATCAGTTCAGTATATTGGCACCATTCACAAATGGGGACTTTTTTGTGAAAGTAGAGATACAGGGTCCTGTGGGTGTAAACCGGTAGCTGGGCATTCCTAGGTGGGTGCCTCTGCCTGACCTTATGTTACACCGACTTCCATGAGGCTGCCACTGTTGCTTTCCTATAAATTCCCTACTTGGCAGTTCGCTTTGTCCTTGAATTTTCTGGAGTTTTTGTGCACATGTTGTGTGACCTGACTGGCATAGAAAGACATTTTGGGTTTAGCGCATGTCTGCAGGTCTGTTTATCATCTCTGTATGACAGGGCTGTTAAATATGTGACCTTTCAAAGGCTGACGTGGTGAATGGATATTAAAAGTGTTATACATTAGAACAGTATCTAAATCTGATTTGTACCTCTGGCTTGGACTGCAATCATATGACTGGCTCTAATATTACATTATGTGTAAGTGGAATATTCCTGTAAGGGACATTACTGTGGCTATAGCAGGCCAAAGGCTTAGGAGTGTGTGTGATTACCATGTGCTGTCAATCACCCCCTTGATACACTCAGTGGGGATCATGAAAGAGTCCAACTGGAAGTGAATTAGAAAGCCGTTGATTGACAGTGTGCCTTAATCCCACCTACCATGAGTCTGATGATGATGGGAGCTCTGATGTTGTGCCCTTTTCAGACTGCAGCCCTAGTAGTGTTTCCAGACAGAGGTTATTAAAAAGATGTAGCTGTGTGACTTGGCCAGAAGTACGTCTACACAGTTAAGCCAGTATGCCGTCTATTTATGCGAACAGTGGCTGGTTTAAGTCCCAACATGGTGTCAAGCAGTATGGTGTTCAGGGCTCCTCTGTTTACTCTCTTCCATTTTAAGTAGAACATCCTTTTAACGGAGGACGGAGCCTCACAGTGTGACGCTTTGCAAAGGCTGCGAACCTCCTTGCACTGACGAAACTATAAAGTTTGAGTCAGCAGTCTGCGCAGAAGCAGCTACCATGCGGCTCTTCCTGTAGGTGGGAGAGCCCTTTGATGCGTGTCACCGGGACGATGCAGCATTCCCCCTCAAGCCAGTCAAAGCACATAACTGGCTGTGTTAAGGTTAAATGTCCAGAAACAGAAATATGGTGGGAACAAGCGTGGGTCGCAAATGGCACTTCAGCTGCCAGTTTCACTAGTGAAACCCAAAGGTTTGGTTGGTTTGCAACAAAGCTCAGAAGCACGGCTGCCTGTTTCCCACGCAGGATTTCTGCACTTGCGGCTGGGGACCTGGTGCCATGGGCAGAAGGCCTGCCCTGGTCATTCCTCTGCCTACCCTCATTTAGGTTCTTTGTGTGCATCTGCGCATGCGCCCGCTTGGTGTGCATCTGCGCATGCGCCCGCTTGGTGTGCATCTGCGCATGCGCCCGCTTGGTGTGCATCTGCGCATGTCTGCACTTACACACATGCATGTAGCGGATAAAAATTACAGTAAGTGGGGCTTTATGTTCTATACTGCCACTTGAACACCTTCCAGTCTGACTGGGAGCTGTCATTGTTGAGAGCCTCTTCTCCCCCCGGCTCTGTCTAACATTAAATCTGGTACGAACTAAACCAGATTGAGAGTCCTCTGAAACCGGTTCTTCCTGTTTATCTGGTGCATGTCAGACTTATGATGTCTGTTAAACAGGCCTCATTGGAGCTGAATGAATGGGCTTGTTGGTGATCCTGAGCCGCCCAATTAAAACTCTTCTGAGAGACGCTGTCCTGGAAGTTGCCGCCCCAAACTCCTGGCGTGTCTTAGGAAATGTCCCAGTGACTACTGTGCTTTATTTTTGCAAGTTTAAAACTCGCTGGGGTGATCTCCAAAGGAGAAACCATTCTGAGTGTTCAGGGGGAACTTTATGATGATCTCGTTTAAGCTGGAAGTATAGTGGAAGTTCTGCGGGGAAATCCGACACGTTTTTTTTTTTTTTTTTCTCTTTTAAACTTTGAGTGGCTTATTTCATGGCTGTGAGTTTCAGGTGTGCAGTGACTCCACAGGGAGGGCAGTACCTTAGAGTCTTTGTTCCAAGCCGTAATGGTGGGTTTGTGCCGTCTGACGTGGCAGCCCACAGTGGCATCTCGCCTCCACCGGCTCCCCTTTCCTTCCAATTCAATTCCAGCCCGAGATAAGTAGCTGGAACCGGTTCTGTCTTCCAGTAAGTAATATCAGGTGTCACAGAACATTTTGCCTTGTAGCTTCCATTACAAGAGGAAATTATCAAAAAAAGTCCGTTCCTGTGTATGGTTTAAACTGGCGCAGGAACATGGTGGAACATGGTTTTACTCCAAACCTCTGTTTTATTATATCCATTAAATATTTCTGTCAAATTAATCTAGAGATCTGACATCTGAATTTTGTTATAAGTGAAACATGTTTAATATTCCAGCCTTTTTTCTGTCCAGTCAAACTGATCACCCTGATCACACAGTGGATATAAGTCCTGTGCTGAAGCATGGCTTCTGCATGCCCTCCTCCCCCAAGCGTGTAGACGTGGCAGGGGGGGAGCTTCTCAGCTGCCCAGGAGTGATGTCACGGTAGAACACCGAGTATAGCTGCACTGGGTTGTTAATCTCTGCATTGGGCTCAATGTGGGCAAATGTACAGCCCAGCTATAACCGTAAAAGAGAGAGGAGGACTTCCCCTTCCAACCAGGCGCGGTCTCAGTCTGGTTAGAGGCCTTGCATGTGTGTCTCTCCGGGGGGGCCTGAGGTATCTTTGCGGAGCCTCACCACACCCTGTGTGTTGGGGGGGGGTTAGCCATCCCACACGAGCATGTGACAGACTCGTTAGCCAGTGATTCGGGAGAGACGTGCTAAAGTGTGTGGGATGGGTGGGCCATCAGCGTATCTGGCCGGCTGGGCTGCTGTGAGCACTGCTGCGTGTGGCCCTCTGTGGCACTCTCCTTTCACGTGTGTTACTGCGTGTCTGGAAGAAGCCTAGAGCTCTTGTTACCGTGATCCACTCCCTTGGCTAGCTGGGAGGCAGCCCTGCCGCCATGCTCGCCCTGTCTGCGAGCTGCTTTGCAGATGTTCCGCGTTTCCACGCTTCCTCTTTCCCCACAGCAAACGCGCCCTCATCTGCGGCCTCGAGCGAGAGCGTGTGCACCTCTCTCCGGAACATCCCGTTGGTGCGTATGCAGAGAAGTATGCAGAGAGCTCACTATGCGCTTAGACGTGAGCGGGCCGAAGGGCGAGGCCCAGCCGTGGCGTGTAAACACGATGCGCTCGATGACAGGAAGGAGGTGGGGATCCATGTGGCTCTGCGGTGACCTCTCAGCCACAGTCAGCGTTTTCTCACCCAGGACGTGACAGCCAGCCAGAGCGAGATGCACGCCGCTCTCTCTATACTAGAGATTTTTATGGATTTCTTTTTTTTTTAAAAAAATAATTTGCTAATCGCTTTTTGTGCATGCTGGGTCCTTTGTTCGTTTGTCCTTTCCATACCAGCCCCAACACCCCCACCCCTACCTGTCTCTCGTCTACCAGCTACCTGACAAACGTACAACCGGCAATGGGACACGGCAATAGAACACGTGGGGGGGGGGGTGGGGGTTCTTATTATTTTTGTTGTTGCTGGCTGGCTTGCGGTCCTGTCCTTCCCGTGAACGTGTAAGTGTCCCGTATGAGCACAGCTCGCCAGGCTTGGGAACAAAGGGGCGTTTCTCTGTCCCCTCCCTGCTTCTGTCCCCCCGGGTCTCCCAGATGTACCTGATGTTGTCCGAACACCGCGCCCCCCCTTTAAAGCGGCATCTATGAGTCGGCAGGCCGTCACTCCGCCTGACATCGATCCCACTGAGCCGCTCCATCTCTGAACAATTCTCTCCTTATTGTGTTGTGTAAATGACTGTAACATTTCCAGCTCTGCAGTGACAGACATGTAGCTCAGCACAAAGGTCTGCAGATATTTCCCCCCCTGCAGATGTGTGCATTTTATCAGAAGATGGCTAGAAGCTTATTGTTCCACCACGGGCTGCTGCCCTGTCATTGTTCCACACAGGAGACGCTCAGTGATGCATCCTAACTTTGCTTGCTTTAGGACAGTTCATGCCCTCTTTACAGAAATTGGCAGCGATTCTAGCCCTTTCCCTGGCAAAGCTGACTTTAGTGCTGCATTGACTATTGAGTTGACTGTTGCTTCGCCCTGACGGTCAGTTTCCACCCCTCCAGCGCTGGCTGTCACGGTTGGAGCTTATACACATAAACGCAGTGAATGTAGCTCCTCCGCTCTCCTCTTGTGGCCCCCCCAGGCCCGCGGCGCGCAGAGCTTCTTCCATTGCCATCTCGCCGCGTCTTCTGGCAGCCCATGTTTTGCCAGGTGACCCAAGCGTGTAGTTCGGCTGCCGTGCCAGACAGCCATCTGCCAGGGAGCTAATTGAGCTACGGGGGTCTGCTGACCTGCGGGGTGACCCGGGCCGGCCACTGCCAGGACACCCCCGCGTTCCACGGAGGTCTGTCAGCGTCGTGACAGGGAGACTCCTTCCAGACCGGCTTTTCTGCTTTAGCACCAGAACCAGGCTGTTAAGCCCATCGACAGAGCTGCAGTCATCTAGAAAAGTACCCGCATCCAGCTCATAATCAGTTTATAACCTTCAATACGGTGCAGTGAAGTATGCATGCGTCTCATCTTTCAGCTGTCAGGGGATCGATTTCAAACAGAATGTGTTTCCTGTCTTTTGTCAGGAACGGACTGTAGTGCGGCTGCCTGCAGTTCAGACGGGTGAGCTGTTGGGTCCTTCGGTCGAATGCGCTTTCGCGGATAAGTGGGCGTGTCACGAGGTCGGTGAGCCAATGGGCTGAGTGGCAGGCGGGATCAGGAATTAACTGACAGCATCAGCAAATGCTGTACTCACTCTGGAAAATTAATCCTGCAGTAAAGTGTGTTCCTCCTGTCTGGGGTTGGTCTCCAAAGTGCCTGAGGAGAGCTCTCTGTGTGGGGGGGCGTACAGGTTCAGCGGCAGCGGGAAGATGCGGGCGCTGCAGCGAGCGTCCGACCTGTACGCCTTCTGCGGCAGGCGGCACCGTCTGCATAGTAATGGCTCCCAGACTCCAAAAGCCACACGATGACCCTGGGTGTCTTCCCTGAGTCCCCCCACCCCCCAAAATAAGCACAGAGCAGATGAGCTGTAGCAAACCGTACCAATGATGATTGTGAAAGTGCTTGCAGCCAGTGAGGCTTCCGCTGTCTTTCCTGCCACCTTGAGAGCATCTAGCTGCCTGTTGCAGTCACCCCCCCCCTTTTTCTCTAAATGCTCTCGGTCTTTTTCCCACGAGCCACTGAAGCCCCACCCCCCCGCTGCACCTCTGTGCATTCTGGTGCCGCCTGTTTCACGTCGTCCTCAGGCACTTTGCTGTTGTGTTCTGTTCGTCTGCTCTGTTCTGGTGGGGCTCCTCCTCAGCTTGTTTACTGGCCCCCTGTTGGGCTCCTGCACTTTTAGCATTGAGAAAGAGTGGGCGTATCTTGCGGTGCATGTGGCCCCAGCGTGGCCCCGCCCCCAGTGGGCATCTCTCTTGATGTGTGCACCCCAGCGTGGCCCTGCCCCCATTAGCTCAGCATTAACTCCACACACTGTTGTTCAGGCCCAAGGTCTGCGGTCGGGCCCCGTCGCATTTCTGACTGCTCCCCAGAGTTCCGGGCTGGGGCCCAAGGGGGAGGCGTGCCAATAACACAGCTGGCCTATAAATCAGAAATTAAAAAAAAAAAAAAGCTTGATTTCATAAAACATAAGATGTCTCTGTCTGTTCCCTTCCCTCTGCAGCACCAATGTGGTCATGAACTATTCAGAGATCGAGTCCAAGGTTCGAGAAGCCACCAACGATGACCCCTGGGGGCCCTCAGGGCAGCTCATGGGGGAGATTGCCAGGTGACATTCCCCTTATAGCGATATTCCTGTTTTCTGGAAGATGTTAGCATAGTAGGAAAACATTACATTTGTGTTTAGTTCACAGTATCAGAGTAATCCAGATGAGTTTAGTTAGTTTCACTTTCCCCCGATATGACATGTTTACCGGAACACTAATCAGGGGGTTCGCATCTCTGCCTAAATGTGGTCAGGTGACTGGGGTTAATGTGCCCCTGTCCTCACGCAGGGCCACGTTCATGTACGAGCAGTTCCCCGAGGTTATGAACATGCTATGGACCAGGATGCTGAAGGACAACAAGAAGAGCTGGAGAAGAGTTTATAAGGTGTGACACTGCCCCCCGACTGCCCCTCGAGGGCAAACTGCAGGGGTCTCTGACACTTTGAGGGAGCAGACCTACCTGTCTGTGTTTCTCCACTGAGTACAGAAGCTTTACCCCGTTAAATGCCTGCCCTTCTGTGGGACTATCGTTTTTTTTTTTGGGGGGGAATGATGTTTTATTTGAGAGAAGATGGCACTCTGAAACATTCCCTGACCTCAGGGGTTCTCAGTGGAAGCCGCCACTGTGAGCTAAAAGGGTGGGGGCTTTGGAGTTTTGGTCACATGGTCTAGCTGGTGGGCAGGACTTCCAGTTTCTCCCAGGTAAACAAGCTGAAATGAGCAAGCAGGGGCATTCTCAGTGGGTGTGACATCTCCCCCCCCCCCCCAGGCCTTATTGCTGCTGGCATACCTCATCAAGAACGGGTCAGAGCGGGTCGTCACCAGCACCAGAGAGCACATCTACGACCTGCGCTCCATTGAAAGCTATCACTTCGTGGGTGAGTATAAGTTTGTCTCTGTGGAAGTCCGCTGTTCTGCATTCCAGGCTGTGTGTGCGGCCAGCGGTGAGCCATTTCTTACAGTGAGAGCTATTTTTACAAAGAAATTGATCTGGCAAGCTGTCGCGTCCCTACGGTGTATGTCACTGACCGGCGATATGTGGTCCCATGGGGGGGTTTGAGGGCATTGCCATCAGGAATGTCTTAAAGACTGACCTGTCGCTCGCTCTATGGTGATGTCAGCTGCCTGCTCTCCTGCAGGATGTGGGGTAGCGTTGGATCCCTGAAGCAGGTCTAAAGCGTGCAGTTTGGAGTGGGACGGACAGTATTAGTCCCGTGAGGGTTTACCTTCAGCTTTGTAGGCCTTAGACCTGTCAGCGGCGTTCCCGCTGGGCGCCACGGCATGTTTCAGAAGGGTGAAGGGCCCGAGCGGGCATCCTGTCCTGGGGAGACCCATCCTGTCCTCGGGAGACATGTCACATGTCCCCTATGTGTCCCCACGCAGACGAAAACGGCAAGGATCAGGGCATCAACGTGCGGCAGAAGGTGAAGGAGATGGTCGAGTTCGTGCAGGATGACGACCGTCTCCGGGAGGAGAGGAAGAAAGCCAAGAAGAACAAGGACAAATACATCGGGGTGTCCTCCGACAGCATGGGGGGATTCCGATACTGTAGGTCCCGTCTTCCACTGGGGGTGGGGGGGGTGCTTTGGGGGTAACCACTGAAGCAGTAAGGCTAAGCTTAAATGAGAAGGGGGCGGGTCATTGGCAGCCGTTCTACCTTTATTCTGCTCACCATCAGCACGCAGCTGCAGCTTAGATAAAGCAGAAGCAGCCTTTGAAAGGTGTCACTTGTGTTGATGTGTTTCACAGATTATACTTGATAACATTTAAATAAGCTGCATGTCTGAGTGGCCAGCCCCATTTTTAGCGAGCGTCTCGTCGTATCAGATCGTCGCACCGCACAGCAGCCCATTCTGGCCGTGGATTCGCCTCGTCTCCCATCTCAGATCTGCTGGACCCGAGTCTGATTACACATTCGGGAATGAGGCTTCTGTGCCGTTTTGCAGCGGACAAATACGAGTCGGAGCCCAGGTCCAAGTGGGACGATGACTGGGACAAGAGCAAGGCCTTCCCCTTCAGCGAGAAGCTGGGCGAGATCACCGACAAGATCGGGAGCACCATCGACGACACGATCAACAAGTTCCGCAAGAAGGATCGCGACGACTCGCCCGACAGGTTCAGGTAGGGGCGAGGTGCCAGGGGTGGGACCTGTTCTCGTCTCACCTGGAAGGTGAACGCCCCAAACACCACTGCTTCCCTGCTCAGCCTGTGGTTTCGGGTATAGAATCATTGGTCTTGGTCCTGCATCCCGCACCAGAATGTTCCAGCTTCCGAGACGCTTGTTTGCAATTAAGAGGGAAGATTGTTCCTCGCCGGAAGGTTGTCTAACTGAAAGCAGCAGAGCTTCGTGCCCACAGCGAGATGGAGTCATGTGGTCACACGGGGACACTGAGGTCAGGGCGGCCCTCTGGACACGCCTCCCTCCTTCTGACTCCTTGCTGTCATTTCACTCGTCCAGCGACAACGAGGAGGACAGGGAGCGAGCAGCCCGCAACGGCCGAGCCGGCAGGTCCGAGTTCAGGGATGAGGAAGAGGAGACGACTCCCAGGAGCACCACCTTAACGCAGGCGAAGGAGAGCGCCAACAGCAGCGCCTCACGCAAGCGAGGGGGGGTCCCTTCCAAGACCGTGGACCTGGGCGCTGCTGCCCACTACACGGGTGACAAGGGCAGCCCCAGTGCCTCCAAGGTAAGCTGGGGGGGCATCAGACACATGCTGATCCCCTATCAAACTGTAGGCTGCCCTGTAGTTGTCTTGGGTACATAATCAGTCGGCTCACAAAATGGATTTTATCGTATCAAATGGTCTTTTGTAGCAAGTAAAACATCATGTTTAGCAGAATTGAAGGGTGTGGATGGATTTGTTTGTGCAAGTTTCGTTTGTTGTGACCAAAGAGCATGATTCATAATTGTAAGTTTCCTCTGTAGTCGCATGTGTGTGAAGGTGTCACTGCCATCTAGTGTCTGTTGGGGAGTGGCAGCCTCAGGTGCGCTCTTCTTCACAGGCCAGTGTGATTCACAGTGCTGTTTCCGCTCTGGCGTTGCTTAGGTCCAGACGCCAGCTACAGAAGCAAGTCAGTCTTCTGGCACGGGCCTGGCAGACCTGCTGGTTGTGGACTCCGGCAGCAGCCAGACGGCGGCCCCAGGTGAAGCCACGCCCTAGACCAGACCCGGCACCGCCTGCGATGCTCGCGCACGGCCAGCTTGGGGTGGCGGCTGGCAGGATGTGGCCTCGCGACTCCTTACCGCTTATCGGTTCTTGGCCCGCGTGACTCGGTCCATTTCCAGACGTGCTCGACATATGAAAGCCGAAGATTGTTTATTGGCCGACCGCCTTGTCTTAAAGGAAATGACATAATTACAGTTAACGACGTTGTGAAGCGTGAATGTTGCCACATCATCCATCAGGGTGTCTGAGAAGCCAAAGGCTGTATGTGACCAGACTCCATTGGGGTTTGTGTTCTGTGGTCCATGCATGTGTGAATGTGGGGGCTGTGGCAGAGATCTGGAACATCCCCAGGCCCGCGTTGGCGGTTCTGGGGGGCTCGGACGAGCGCCTGGGAGGTGGGGGGGTGCACAGAGTGCACGAGATGGGGCCCAGTGAGCTGCGTGACCAGTAATTAAAGCAGGCCCTCGTGGAACCCGAGTACTGAGCAGATGGCCCCCCCCGCTGGCTGGGGGATGGCTAGGCGACGTCTTTAGCAATCCACGCTCATCGAATCATATCCAACTTTCCAGCTTCACATGACATTTCATGCAAGATCAACTTCAGGTGTTCTGAAGTACTGCATTGGTGACCATGACCACACCTGGTCTGGATCCTTGGAAGCCCGTCTCAATACCTGCAGGACACAGACCTCGGGGAGGCAGCCAGTCATTCAGCTTGCAGATGTGTGCCATGTGATGCCTAATGGCACTGTGGGTAATTGCCCTGTCGTTTTCCCTCTTCCCTGCAGCACCAGACCTGATCAGTGACTTCGCCGGCTTCTCGCCTCCGGCCGCCCCCGCCAGCGTCCCCACGGTAGCCGGTACGTCGTTAGCCAGCTCCCGAGGTGCTAACCATGGCTGGGGGGGTGGGGGACGGCATGTCCTGCCGGGCGAGCGACCACCTCCAGCAGAGCACTGAAACATTAATGGGGGGTCCTGGTGGAGCGGTTCACCTCGGAGAGTAATGAGGACAGACTCCTTGGTGCCTGTTGGCGTGATCGCTAGGCTGCGTGCGGGAGGTCCTATGCTCAGGGGCCCCTCTCACTGCCTGCCAGCCCAAGCATGGTCCTGTTGTCCTGACCAGACTTGTGTTATGTTCCACTTGGTCCTGTTCTGGTCCTGATGGGACTTCCTTCCCATTCTATAGCTCTCTCTGGTTCCTCTACAGCAACAACCTCCAGCGGGAATGATGATTTCGGCGACTGGAATGCCTTTCCCAGCAGCACGCCAGCGCCCCCTGCTGCCATGGATCTGTTCTCCGGCATGCAGGCCACGCCGGCGCCCTCCAGTGCTCTCCTGGACCTGATGGGTCCCTCCCCCGTCCAGCCGTCCCTGAGCGCCTCGCAGAGCATGACCTTTCCCCTCAGCAGCTCCCAGAGCACGGGAATCCCCATGTCCAAGTCCCAGGTACGCTCGTTATGATGTCACACTCCTTGGCATTCTTGCCTGTGATTGGTCATCACTGATTTTTAGAAATTTCTTTACAGCTGCATGTTATCCTGGGATGATTTGGGCTGCGTTCGGTTACCTGACCGCATTTGGGTCGCCTGTAAGGTTAAAGTATTACAGATGGCTGTGAGTCATCTTCATGATGCTGAGCTTAGTTTTGGTTTGGTTTAAACACTGAATCTTTTCCATATAGCGGTAACCCTGGGTGAGAGCGAGAGGAATTAGAATGGCAGGGGCGAGTGGGACAGGAACATGCAGTGTCAGCACAGCCCGCAGACGCCCCCCCAGGTCGGCCCCATCATTTCCACACCCCAGGGAATGACAGGACGAGGGGACCCAACCATTAAATTAAATCGTCTGATGCAGGGGAGCTATTTGCATGTTGAAAAAGTGACATTGAAAAGTAGGTCAAACTTTTGCTTTCAAAGTTGTTTACTGCCATTAGATGCAGTGAGCTGGCTTTGGAATGCCTTTGCACGAGTGCGTGATTCGGAGGAACACGTTGTGGTAGGAGATGAGGCCCCCCCCGGAGGTGCACCGTGACGGACGCTGTGCAGAACCTCGCTTGACGATCTCCATCCCCCCCGCAGCCGCTGCAAAACCTGAGCCATCCCATGATGCCGCAGCCGATTGGGGCGCCAAAGCCAGGGTTCAGGGCCCCCATGCCATCCACGTGGTCAGACTCCAGCGTCAACATCAGCTTGGACTTCCTGTCTCCAGGCTCGCAGCCGCCCAAGCCGGCCCAGCCCAGTCTGAACACCATGATGCAGCAGCAGGGTGAGGCTCCATCTGAGCGCCGTCACAGTCGGGGCCTCTGGGGCCAGAGGTGGACATTTCAGGTCCAGAAAGTAAAAATCCAAACCAGGATTTTGTTTCAACCATCCAGTTGAATATAAAGAGTCACAGGGTGCGTTCGACTTGGGCTTAGGTCTGTCTGCCGCCGACGTGACGTGGAGTGCGATCTGCAGGCAGCTGCAGGGGTGGAGTATAAACTGACTGCAGCCAAGCCGGACAACTTCTACTCTTCGCAGTCTGCGAGACCTGACTACTATGGCAGCGCTGCCAGAAGGGTGTAGATAAATCTATACAAATATCACCTGCATGCACATTACTTCTTTTACAATAACCAACTAATGATCCAAACTGTTAGCAGTGGAAAAAAAATAAACTATTGTGTATAGTGGCCCTGTGTAAAAAGATAGCTGCTAGGAAAAAGATCAAATACATTTATTTTGAGGATTCAAAGTTTTTATTGTCATGTACAGAAGTCAATGCAATTCTTACCTCACAGACTAGCAGCGCAGCATTACTTGTAACTAACAACAAATAAACAACTAACTCTTGTACTATTAGAGCATTTATGTCATTTATTTAAACTTTATTTTACCAGGTAAAATATTTGGGAGAAATAGCAGAACGCATCGGAACTTCCTGGGATACAAACGTCATGCGTGTGACTAAAATCTTCAGCCAATAAGGGCAAAGTTGTGTCGTTACAGAGGCAGTTCCGGTTTGTGCAGCCGGCTGAGAGGTGCTGCACGATCTGTCTTAAGTCATCTTGCTCTCGCGAGGTTTTTGTACCATGTGACATGGTGAGGTGTGATGACGTTTTGCAGCGCCAGCTGAGGTCGGACAAAAAAATCTAACCATGATGCTTTGCGTCAGGACCAGAATGCATTGCTTTAAGCCAGCGCTGTAAGCGGCTGCATGAAGTCGAACGCACCCACAGTCAGAGTACTCACCTGGATGGTTGAAACAAAATCCTGGTTTGGATTTTTACTTTCTGGACCTGAAATGTCTACCTCTTCCCGGGGCCCTTGGCTCTGTCTCAGCCTCATGGGGAGTTCATTGGTCATTCTAGGCAGATGTTTTCGAGCTGCCCCAGCATGTCTTTGACTCGTTCTTGTGAGCGGGACTTAGGGCAGGCAGGAAGTTTGACGGTCGCAACACTCAGATGTCAGCCTGAGGGTTTTAAGCACCGGCGGCGAGATGGAGCCAAAGGCGTGGGCTGCATCGCAGTGCTCTGGGCCGTGTCCGTCAGCGGCCGGTGAGCCGTGCCACCCGGTCCCAGGGTGAGGCTGTAGATAACAGACACACTCAGACAGCAGAGATAAGAGCAGGGGCTGCACTCATCTCTGCAGTGTCGTCATGTTTAATGCATTTGGCAAGACCCTGCTCTCCTTTCTCATGCATCAGAGCTGAGATCTTTAAACGGTACATTTTGGATTTTGGTCCTGATAAACCATAAATATTTGGAGGCTTTTTGGTGAAGTCTCCCTGTGGTTCTCTTCTTGCATCCTGCATGCTCTCTGTCTGCTTCTCTCTCTCTGTCTCATTCCCTCTCTATCTGCCCTTCTCGCTCTGTCTCTCTCACTCCCTCTCTGCCTTTCTCCCTCTCTGCCTCTCTCTCTTCTCTATTTGCCATTCTCTCTTTCTCTCCCTCTCTGTCCCCCCCCCCTTTGATGAGGGAGTTTAGGTTTCTTCTTCGTTTGCCTGTAGTTGAACCTCCCTGATGGTAACTCGCTCACCCCATGTGTGTTTCAGGTGCTCAGCCACCCATCGCCATGGTAAGCCAGGGCTTCGCTGGTATGAACCTGTCCATGCAGTCCTCGCCGGCCGCCGTCCGGCCGCCCAGCAACCCCATGATGCCCAGCGGGGGCATGGCGATGCCGCCCATGATGGCTACGGGCACCATGGGCATGGGCTCCCTGGGCATGCCCGTCGGCCACGGCGCGATGAACATGAACATGGGGGCACCCTCGCTCGGCCTGGGGCTGTCCGGGGGCACAGGCCTGAGCCACGTCAGCCCTGCCATGGTCCCCCCCAAACCGGATGCCTTTGCCAACTTTGCCAACTTTGGCAAATGAGAGGCTACGGGGGAGGGGGCAGTGGGGGGGGGTGTGCTTTGCGACCTGACAGTCATGAAGGATCGTAGGACCTGCGCGCAGAGAGACCAGGAGGCCCAGCCCCCCAGCCTCGCCGTTCCATACGTGCAGAACCAAGAACTTTTTCCTCCTTTTTTTTTTCCCCTCCACTTTTGTCTGGGTTTTCTTCCAGGGAGAATCTGTTGGCAGATTCTGTGAATGAGATGTTAAACAAAAAAAGAAAATTCACAATACTTACCCTCCAGTAACAACACAGCACAGAGAAAATGGCTGGGGGGGGGGGTTCATTACTGCCTACCCACGGGAAAGAAAAGCTGCCCTCCTCCCACTGGCCTCAGACCCCCCAGTGAAGTATCGGCCGACCTCACTCTGCCTTTGCTTTACGTCATTGGTGAATAAACCATAATGGTCATCTTGTAAATATCTTTGGGTTTGCAGACAAATAAATTATTGCATTATTGAAACGATTGAATTCGGGAGGGGGCGCCAGAGAGCAGAGTCAGCGAATGGGCTGTTTAATATTAAAGACTTTGTTTCTTGATGAAGAGGGCCCATGGCAAACCAGATTTCTTATTTTGCCATATGTAATCAAGAGTCTTTATATACTTTGGAAATTAAATTTCTGCTCCCACAGGTGATTCGTTAATATTGGAATTAACTTGTAATGAATGAATGAATGGTGGATGAATGAATGAATATTTAGGAAACTGACCTCTATGGCCTTTCTGAAGGGTTTATTTTTTTATTAAGAGTTATGATCAGAGTTTTACATCCAGATATAATTATCGTAGTGTTAGGAGCAGCACTGGGTGCCTGATGGTGAGTCCTCAGTGGGGGTGGCCTTCGGGGACCACGCCCGACCGTTAGCCTGTACCTTTGGCGTCCATCACAGGCCCGTGAAGAGCGTCTGTGAAGGCCGTGTGTGTGATGTGCCCACGTCTGTGAAGGCCATGTGTGTGATGTGCCCACGAGGCGGCGGGCTTGCACAGATGTCCACGCTTCAGCCATGTGCAGGCAGCTCGCGCCATAGCCCTTGGTTACATTGAAAGGCTGCTTTTGATTGGTTGTCCTGAAGGCTGTTGATGTCCTGTCCTTTTCTCATACCTGGCAGGTGTGGTGGGGGTGCTTCTGGTGTGTGTCTCAGCGTACGCACAGGGAGCGTTCTCTACGCTGATTTGGGGGTTTTCTTTTCTTTTCCAGATTGTTTATTTAGTCAAACATCAGATGGTAGCCTTCCATTGAATCCTTGGGCATTATATGTTATAAAAGACCAAATCTTATTTTAATATGTTTTTTAAAAAATTATTTTTTCCACAAGGGGCTTGTCTAATTTTTTTCAATACTTTAGTACTCAAATCAAATGATATATACAAAGAACTCCAAATCCATGGTGTGCTCTGTAGGAAAGGGGTCATTACTAAAAACACTATTAGTTTATGCAAATGTAAGACATGCATCCTCTTTCCTAAAGCAAATGAATCTTTTTCAATCCATGAAGTTTGTTTTGATTGTTATCATGATTTTTTTTTTTTTGTTTAACATTAAACAGTTAATTAAAACATGGTTTCAGCTTATCCTTTCGGAGCTCCTCGTCACGTGAGGCTGGCAGTTTGGCTTTCCTGGGGTCCTGGAGTCCTTCCTCCTTTTCTGAATCTAGGGGTGGGGGGTGCTGTCTTTCGGTGCCACCCATCTTGACTGCTTTTTTGTCTGTTGACCACATGGACTCAGCAGTGCTCCTCCGTCTCCCTGAATGATGAAGGCCAAACGTCTAATCTGTCAAGCAGCTTGTCCGAGCTGTAGCCTGAAGTATGGCCCCGTTTTGGCTTCCCCATGAGTCTCTGTCTCTCTCTCATTCCCACTCCCCCTCACCTGACAGCGCTCCTGACTACCACACTCCATAGACCCAGAACAGAGGCTCCCTGGGTGCTGGAGGCCCTTGGTCAGGACCCCCTGAGCCCCACTTCCCTCTCCGGGTACTGGAGGCCCTTTGTCAGGAGCCCCTGACCCCGCTTCCCTGTCCTGGTGCTGGAGGCCCTTGGTCAGGACCCCCTGAGCCCCGCTTCCCTCTCCGGGTGCTGGAGGCCCTTGGTCAGGACCCCCTGAGCCCCGCTTCCCTGTCCTGGTGCTCTGAATACTCTTGTGCCTTTGCCAAAAAAGCTTTTCATACAGTTAATATATGTGCTTTAAAACATGATCCCAGCACAAAAACAACTATGGCCAGTTTCCAGTGTTTTTTTCTTCTTCAAATATTTAACTTTTGTAGTCAAAAGTAATCTGGGGTCTTGGAATAAACTCAACCTGCTTCTCTAGTGGAGCCACACTGACAGCTATAGGCCACTTGATACTATAGAAGTATAGAAAATCGCATTCATGCCTATTGGCCTCACTATTGATTTTTTTTTTATAATGAATGGATTTAGTTCAGGACAAGCCGTACTGTTGCACGTGGTTTCCTTGAAATAACACAAACTAGAAAATCTTACTTGACGCCCTGTCAAACCCTACAATATGTTTATTATGTTACACAATTCAAAAACTATCCTGATACAGGAGATAATCTGTTTTGGAATAAAATGAAATGATTATAAATGGTCAGTGTGATATCCGTCAGTGAGCAGAAAGGTAGGCGTAGCAGAGTTAGGTGCCCCCCAGTTCTGTACAAATGAAACTTTTAAATGAGTTACCCTAGTCCAGTATGAAAGCTAGACCACGTCTGAGGTATGGTTTTCAAAGATATATGAATATATCTACAAAGCTAATCTAGACAAACAGTGTCCTTACTCCCATAAACAAATTATGTAGCTGAGTTCCTGACAGTACTGTAATGGGAACATTAAGTTTCTCAGACTGGAACAGCACCTGTGCTGGAGGAAGCCACAATGATGTTAAACGTGCCCCAGCAGCAGTGTGACAGGAAGGATTTATTCTTCATGTGACTGGAGAGCCAGTCCTCTGTTAGCAGGTTAGCAGGACTGTGCTCCCCACCCGCCCATGTCCCTACGGTGGTATGTGAACCAGCAGCACATTCTCTCCTCGGATGAATAGCTGGCTTATGTGCCGTGTGTGCACCATCTGGTAATCCACTTTTGTCCTTTTCCCTTCCTTTCTGGCTGTTGAGCTCCGCCCTTCTGCCGTCCCAGATTCCCCGGTGCTCAGCTGACGGCTCGTGGGGAAAACAGGCTTCTGTGGAGTAGCCTCCGACAGCGAGGCCCCCGCTGCCCCGCTCTGACCGGGCTCCGGACTCTCCTGCAGTTTCAACCTGTCGAAGAGCTGAAGGACAGACATGCTTATGTGGGGTTATGTGTGGTTATGTGGGGTGGGATTGAAAAGGAGGAGCTTACTCTGGTGACGGTGAGAGCTGGCGCATGCAGAACTGCATCCCCTAGCAGCGGCTTCCTGTACGTCTCATCTACGTCCACCATGGCCTGACACACAGAAGCAACTCACAGGTCTATATACGGGTTTGACTAGCATACCGTAATTATATTTAAATTATGTCAGTCAGTTGGCCTAAGAGTCAGTAAAATAGCACAACACAAAGAAATCACCATGTTCCAGAACTTATCGAAGGCTACGACGAAGCCGGAGCAGACGCCGCGGAGACCCTTGAAGGTGCGAATGTGCACTTTGACTCGGACCCGGTCTTTGACGCAGCGGTGAAGCTCCCCCAGCGGACTGCCCGAATGCACTGCAACAAATAAGCATTGCTTTAGTAATACTATCTGTAGACTGACCATCTCTGATCATATTCGTACATCTATTATAACAAGAGCGTCCTGCCAGCATCTATGCATCCAGAGCTTCTTGTACCAATAATATTTACTAAAATGCTGTGGTTTTACATACGTTGCATCCTCGTCAGGACGTTCTTGGGCGCTTTCTGCTTTCGGGGCGGCCTCCTGGAGCTGCCGCTCTCCTCTCCTTCCGGCGGCGCAGCCTTTACCATCAGCTTCTTCAGTCTCTCGATCCTCTCCGGGTCGGCGACGCCTTTCTGCGCTTTCCTCTTCTTTTTCTCCACATTTTCGGGCTTAGCTCTCCCCCGGCCACCTCGGAGGAAACTCTCATACTCGGCGACGTTGTTAAAGCACCTTACGTCCGGGTAGGGCAGGCTGAATTTCGGGGAGTACAGCGCCAACATCGGATCAAAGTGTTCAGAGCTTACATCTAACTTAGAGTCAATGTCATCTTCGTCCGCCTCGGCACTGGTCGCTTCTTTTTTCTCGCTTTTCACGCACTGGTTTTGCTGCCCCTTCCTCACCTTCTCTTCCATGCTTGCTAGAGTAGAATGCGAGTCGTACGGGAATATGCGTAGCTTCTAGTGGCCTCCACAAGAGGGAGCTGGAGGGCGGCACACGACGGTATTTATACGCTCTGCCAAAAAAAGTGCGTTCGCTTTTTAAAACCGTACACCAACATCCATACCGTTTCACCAACATCCATACAAGGTTTATTTCAAATTTAGACATTATTTACCATTTGACATGATTTGCATTTGTTAACAAACCGGTATATATTTTCCGGAACTTTTTTTTCACTCTACTTTCCAGTACGACGGGAGACGCAGGTGGACCGCGCTAAGGACTATGGGTAGGCTCGTGCCGTCAAATAGTTCGAAGGAATATGTTTCTGATTGCCTTTTAGTTTGCTATATTATTTATTTTTCTATGGAGAGCATATCCGAGGTTGTAGTCTGTATTGATGCGATGTCATAAGTTGGTCCTGAATGGAGGTTACACGTTTACTAGTAATCACACGTTTAATTGAATACTGGTGAAATATCAACGAAGAACTAAAAGTGACACCAAATGCAACAAAGTGGCATGGACTCTGAAACGACCGTGTGTATCTAACTGAATGGCAAGGTAATGTACCGTCTGCACGATGCAGGAAATATTTTAGTGTAACATAGAGTATTGTGACTATCGTCTTGTTACTTAATCTTTATTGCTTCTCTTCAGAAACCTTATGTGGAAACAGCTGGTCTTTCTCCGATCATTGTCATTTACATGGTGCGCTGGAGGAGGTGATGTTCTAATAAAGTCTCACCCCAGAAAGTCGTTTCATTTATATTCTGGATCGGCCATGGCCAAGAGTAAATTCGAGTATGTCCGCAATTTCGAGACTGACGACACGTGTCTGAGAAACTGCTACATTGTCGTGCGTCTGGATGGCCGCAACTTTCACAGGTGAGTCTGACCTGTTCTACTTGACAACAGAGAAACCGTATGTATTATCATTATATAAAATTTCAAACATCTCATTATTTTATCATACCTCATTGATGTTGGTGTCAGGTTTGGATAGCAGCAAAGTTCTTACTGTTCTGCATACTGTACGTTTTTTCAGAAGCAGACCACTGTTTGTGTTCAGTCCCTGTCTGCTGGGTTCATGGTTCCCTGCAGGTTTGCGGATCAGCACAGCTTCACCAAGCCCAATGACGCACGCGCCCTGGATCTCATGACCCGCAGCGCCCGAACGGTTATGGAGGAGCTGGAGGACATCATGATCGCTTATGGGCAGAGCGATGAGTACAGTTTCGTCTTTAAGAGGTCTTCCAATTGGTTCAAGAGGAGAGCCAGGTAGAGGGGCTGCAGCTGTCTGTCTCAGATCTGTCTTTGGTGTTTCAGATTGCAGGGTTAGGCCATTCATCATTTCTGATTCAAAAGAAGAAATGGAAATGGGATTGGAATTGGGAAAAATCCCTACAGGAAGCAAAACTGGAATTTAATTGGAATTTCAGGAAGGGGAATTGAATTCCGTGAAATTCTGTGCAATTCCATGTTTTGTGGCTTTCTGTAGCATATGTTTTATATTACAAGTAGTGATATATATTTCAATTTCTGATTGTAGTAAAATGCTCAACATATATTTCATATAGAAGTATAGTTTATGTGGAGTGAATTAAATAAAAACTTGTCAGAACTGGGGAATGTTCAGTGTATTGTTGATAAATGTCAGTGCAAACACTCCTGGAATAAATACAATACAGAACAGTTCAAAAAACTATCAGTCTCAGTTTCAATACAAACACAGCTGGGCTTTTTTTATAGGGAGGGATAATGACCCAGGACCGTGTGGATTCTGGGTAATGTCATTTTAATCAAATTCGGAACAGCAGAACTTAATGAATTTTTATAATGTTTATATTTTTAATAAAATACTTAACACATGCAATAAATCTACAGTAAGTTCACATATTCAGAACTTTATATGCCAAC
Organism: Hippopotamyrus pictus; assembly: GCA_026781145.1. NCBI lineage: Eukaryota > Metazoa > Chordata > Actinopteri > Osteoglossiformes > Mormyridae > Hippopotamyrus > Hippopotamyrus pictus. The sequence continues at coordinate 5,095,964 of JAODLC010000002.1, forward strand.
ATTATTGGTTTGCTGAAATATTATACCAAGATTTTCCAAGACATTGTACGTTTTCCTCTCAATTTCCATGCGTTTTCCATGACTGGAAAATTGGTTGACTATTTACCAGGTTTTCAAGGATGAGTTAGAATGCTAAGTAATATTTAATGTATTTAATATAACATATATGCGTATAACTGGTTATACTATACAGGCTTAGAATCACAGCAAACCCTGAATGCACCAATCACTGCGCCCCTTGTCGCTGTTGCTCCTTCCCTTCAGCAAACTGGTGACGCATGTAGCCTCCCAGTTCTCCTCCAGCTATGTTTTCCATTGGCGTGAATATTTTGGGGAGCAGCAGTTGCTCTACCCCCCAGGCTTCGACGGCAGGGTGGTGCTTTACCCCAGCAACCAGAACCTAAAGGACTACCTGAGCTGGCGACAGGCCGACTGTGAGTCCTCCGTCGTCATGGAGCTCAGATGCAGCCGGCGATCTGTACACCTCGTCGTCATCTCCCCTGTCTGCCTTGCATCCTGGCTTCAGTCTCTGCACCAGAAGCTTTGATACGTCATACAGCATTGTGCTGCTTATTTGAGCTGATCACAACACACCTGTGTGACGTGCACTGCAAACTGACCTGTTCCTGCAGTGTAACGAGGTCGGTCTATTCTGCCATCCAGGTCACATCAATAATTTGTACAACACAGCATTTTGGAATTTGGTGCAGAAAGGCGGTTTGAGCACCTCTCAGGCAGAAGAGAAACTAAAGGTATGAGCAGACAATCTGCATGCCGCTGGTCTGTGGGTGGGGGCAGAGGCAGGCCGCGGGACTGTGGGCGGCGAGGGGGGGGGCGGCTCTATATTTAAGCCAGAATTGGTTCAGGGTGACATGGACCCACTGGGGGGGAGGTCCTTACAGCTTTCTGTTTTCCTCGTAGGGCACAGTAGCAGCTGACAAAAACGAAATATTATTTTCCGAGTTCAACGTAAACTACAACAATGAACCTTCGCTGTACAGGAAAGGTACTGTGCTCATCTGGGAGAAGGTGAGTACGGCAGGAGAGGGTCCCCGAGTTGAGCTATGCGGGAGGGGGGTGGTCTTCATTTATACATGTGCATTGTTTCAGGTGAATGAGACGACAATGAAACAGGTCAGGCTGCCTAATGAGGACGAGAAGGAGGTGACCGTGATGAGGAGTAGGAGCAAAGTCACGGCCCATCACTGTGATGTCATCGGGGAGCAGTTCTGGCAGCAGCATCCGCATATCCTGGAATCTGATGGCTGAATGTGAGCCCAGGTGGCGAATGACCTCTGCTGACCGTTACTGCAGCAGCACTTAGCGATCACAGGGAGGCGCTGTAAGGGCATTTTCAGAACCTAAGCTTTGCCCATCAAGAATTTTGGATCAGTTTTAACTCTTGTGAGTTCTGAAATACCACAAGACACTAATTGGCAGTCTTAGAGGGCCTATTGATCGGATAACCAGATATTTTTTAACCTGAATAAAAAGTGCTCGTGGTGCACTGGTCTGAGTGGTGAATTGCCTGTGATAACTGTGATAGCCTTGAGTTGGGTTTAGAATGGACCAAGCACAGAGGGTATGAGGAGTTGTTTATTAAATGTGTATGGGGTGATAAACTTATTATAAGCATGTCTGTATCACTGTGCCTCCTACAGGTCTGTAGTGCAAATGCATCCCTTTCGTAAAAGGCTTCCTAAACTGAATACACAGTAAATCCAAATTCAGTTAAAAAATTGTAATTAAGATTAAATGAATAGCAATTTAAAATGAGCTAATTTTGTACTGGTGTATTGGTGAATATTAAGTTGAAAAGCTAAATAAAGAAATGCATAAAAATAAATAAATAAATATATATTAGGGCTGTCAAATGATTAAAATTTTTAATCAGATTAATCAGAATTTTCAGTGGCTTAATCAGGATTAATCACTATTTGCAACTACACCTGAATCCTAACCATTTTTTTTTCTGAAATGCATACCAAAAGAT